>JAATOF010004938.1:0-11998 GCA_013170925.1 Podosphaera leucotricha
AATATCCCCCTTAACTCCCAACTCCAAATCTATATTTTATACGTAGCTTATCAAACATAAGCTAACCGCATTTAGTAGTCTATATTACATAACGTAGCCTGCTACGTTTAGGATCCACAATACTGACGCGTCGGATATCCCTCGATAAGCTGAGCTAACCAGAAAACGGCCCTGGAAGTTGTGTGTTGTGCGCCGGCACGACGTTAGAAGTAATTAATAAAGAATCATCGACATCGTTTCATAACTAATCATTACTACAGTCATAAGTCATAATAACAACCGTTAGTCATTATAAAACCTAAATATAAAAAACTACTCGAAATCATTATCAACATTCAGGGCCAGTCATATTGCGGTAAATCCTTAATCGCGAAACCTCACCAGATCTCAACCCCTTGAAGACGCAGCTAGATGTTGAGACTACTCGAATATAAGTCTATCTTAAGCTTAATGAGCGTTACGCTCCGCCAGATTCCAGGGACCATGATAAAGCACTTGAAGGCTTCATGGACATCATAGCCAATTTAGACCCAGGCACTCTTTGCACTTATAGCGACGGATCAGTTTCGTATAGCTCAAGATCGGCTTAGAATTTTATTACATACTTGGAGGGCACAGCAGAATCTTATGAGCCACGCAGTGCAGGTGCGCTCAGCGTCGCAAAAATATATCATGCCGAGATTCATGGAGTAATGGCTACTCTCGAAGCCATCGTCGTCCAAATTTCAAATTAGAACAACGATACATGTAATGCTAGATAAAATTAAAGCTGTACAAAATTATGGTCTGGAATCTCAACTTCATCATCATGACACGTACAAGAAATCAAACATCTAACCAGACAGATCATGATGACAGCAACATTTCAATAGAGTCCCGGGCATCTGCCAGAAGGATTGGTCTGGTCCTTAATCTATGATCTTAGAGGATACGTAACAGAGCTCTTTTATTACTTGTAAGTTACGTTGATTGCGTCTCTTCTTCAAGTACTGCTCGCTTGGTACATATAGGTAATTTCCAATCTTGTGACTTGACGCTAGTCGACGAAGTTACAACACACATGTTCCAACAGCATCAAAGTATGCGCAGCAATGAGGTAACAGAATAACTCACCCAAGAAGCGCTTGAGGCAATTGTAGGCCCTGAAAATCTTACATTGGCGGTGTTCGCCGGATTTATACGCTTAGCACACTATCTTTCAAACCAACAGATAATAAGCTGGTAGACTTTAGCCTGTTCGACAGCCAGGTACCCCGAATTGGGGATACAGATGTACCCAAGAAGCCTGCATAATTTGCCTTGTCTAGGGTACTTTATACGTGCCTGTTGGCAACTCGTGTTGGAATTGGTGCTTCCAGTAAATCCTATCCGGGTAAATACCAATTACGTTTCGGGAGCAGAATTCCTCGAGAAATAGCATTCCTCGGAAAGTAGGAGTCTTCGGGAAAAAGCAGCAACAGTTTATAGATATAAAGTAGGTGCAAATAAATACTACAGCACATGCTTTGTTTCATCACTGGTTCATTACCTTGAGAAACTTGTATAAATAGCATGTCTATATCCGAGGGAGTGGGAATAATTAACAACTCCATTACACTCACGTTTACGGACTCAACTTTCTTCCCAGCTTGAACATCTTTCGTGATAAGTGACTACCTAGCTCACAATCTGACGCTAATATCTTCTCTTAATCCTAATAGCTCGTACAGGTCATAGTGATAACGTGGCACATCACTGCCGCTGGAGCCATGGATCCGTAATACTCCTCTACTCATGCGGAATTGAGACATCAGTAGATTATCTGGTGGAATGTTTAAGGGCACTGATTGAGTAAAAATGAAGACAAAGGGTGCCAGGAGTGAATGAACTACTAGATAAAAGAGAGCTAAAAATTTCGCTGAATCCATTATGAGTAGCAGGATAGATAGTAGATCATGCATGGCATGACAAGAATAAGCTAATTGGCGCATAAAGACTTTAAATCAGTCAGTCAAAGTCGATCGAGTACGCTAACCGACTGGCAAGATATAAGACCAACTCGAGTGCGTGGTGGCCGAAGCGTAAAGCTGAGTTTAGGAGCATGTACATGAGATTTGTTGGCCCCAAGAACATCCGTGACCTTACAAAAAGACAACGGGACATGGAGAGGGTTTTCTGACGATGACTTGGGAATGATTGATTTAGATTTGGCATAGAATTTTGCGTCTCTGACAGAGAAAGATTCCATATGAGAGCTTTGGAAAGTGACTTTGCTACAGTTACTGGTCATAGCCAGTTTTCACGCAGCTCACGCGGTGCGACACAGTCGCATGTCCTAGATCTGATCTGCGCCGTTGTCCAGCACTTTTCTCGGGAACGGGACTCTGAATGTTGGTGGCAATTCGCATCATCATTATATGAGCAGTCAAACCTCGGAGGTGGAGTCCAAATGTTAAAGATATCCGAGGTTAACTTATCAAAGGTTTGACTGTACACTGTCTTGCATATAAGACGTACACCGTATTTTCGAAAACTAAGACTTGAACTTTAGCCTAAATGGGTAGCTTTGTTCGCTTGTACAAGACATGCTTTTCGTTTATTTTCAATCCCGCGCACTTATCACCAGACCACCAACCTCCCTCCAATCTCTCACAGAAAATGAAACGAAAGATTTTTTAATCATAAAATTCCCATCAATTCGGAGATTTCGAAAGAATAAATTCTGATCCAGCTATCTTCCCTCGATCCTACTTTAAATAGTGGATGCCTCGCAAATGTCATCCTCAACCCCATCTCGAAAACGCCTTTCTCATGACCAACGTACGGCTGTCAAGGCATTACACGATGCATTTTAGATTCTAAACAGTTGAATTTAACTCGAAGCCAAGACGAAATCACGATCCATAGTCTCCCTTATTTCCAAGGCTAGATGGGGAAAAAGGACTCTTAGTAACCACCAAGTTAACACGATCGAGGAATTTATACTGAGTTCACGGAAAACAAGACAATCTAAAAGGGATCTAGCTGAGGGGCCATCCATATTTGGAACAGATTCGCGATGGTACAAGAAGTCTGGAACTAAATACCAGATGTGGAACCTGGTGGATAGGATACCGAAAAGATGTCGAGCTGTAATTTATGCAAACGGAGGGCATACAAAGTGTTAATTTGTAATTTTTTTAGCTATTGTATATAATTATTTAGTAGAATAATTTCACATAAACTTCAAACCAAATTAGAAATGTACCTCAACTCGCTCAATGAAAACACTCAATATTAAATTTCAAGATTTGAGCAAAAAAGCTACCATATAAGGCATAGCTAGTAGAAGTATTGTTAAAAAAGCCCTGCTTTCCCCTGTAAAGCACGGACAATGTACATTTCAACCGCGAGACAGTGTAATTAATTACACAAGGCTGCGGCACACATGTCGATTTAATCATATTCTGTAGTCGGGACCCGCGTACAGGTATACTGATAGCAGACCTGATGAAGGGCAATTTCAGTCAGGACTTGATGTCGAAGTGAAGATCAGAACGTAATAATCAGAGAATTAGTGGCATGGTACATGTAAATATCCACCTGAAATAAATGATGACGTAACTCTTGAGGCACAGAGCGACGTGGTCCTCTGATTTTCCCTGTCATAATTATCTCTGAGCATTTATTCATAATTCATCGTCATCATCATTATGTTCTTCAACTTAATTATTAGCCCCAACTCCAATTCATCTTATCTCGATTTAAATGCAAGATATATTTATCCCTGGGTGTGAGGTGTAAATTTTTGCAAGCTCTGTCGATAGATGGTACTGTATGGTATGTGTGGTGACGCACAAAAGTTAACCTCTCCAACGGACGGAAGAATTATGATACCACCGTAGAAAGCTTAAAGTTACGTCACTCCTGTTTCAAGGGCCCCGCCCTAAAGGATATCAATCACAGTACGTTTTGGATAACTAAATGTGCTCTCATAAATCGGCTATTATAGCTTAAGCTAGAGGACCCATTAGTTCGGATCAGGGGCGCACCCCTCCCTACCTTTGAGTATTTGTTAATTATTTACAAATCAAACTCTAAAAGCCACACAAATTGTAGCTCCCTAATGTTTAAGAGAAACATTTGAGCTGAATTATTTTATCATATTTAAAATTCATCTAGATGATCCAGCGACTCGATTAAGTGCCTGCGCATCTCTCGCCTCATTGGATTCTTTCTAGATGTAAATTGCAGCGTTGAAGGTGTTTCTGTTGAGTGGTGGACCTATGATGCGTTTGATCCATTTCTTGGGTTCTATACGAAAAAATTGGCAGCTTTCCGTCCATTATGAACCATCTGAGAGTGAAAGATAATATTTTAGAATAAAATGAGTACCGAAATTCTTTTTTTCTTGTCCACGAATTTGCGGTGCGACTGAAATATTCAGATTAAAGCGGAGTAAATTCACCTAAGTTCAGTAGTTGAAGGACGTGGAAGCTCTACATCACCACCAAATTTCGGTGCTTGTTTGAACACCATGACCATACAAAATCAGAATGCGTGGGCCCACGGACACTTGTTAAACACATGATTCAGCTAGTGAATTGCAATAATATTTCAAACAATCTATATCCAGATTTAATATGTTGCCAATCTGGAGAGCTATCAAGTTGATTGTATGTTGTGTTTGAGAATTATCCGCAATTAAACAGGGTCGCCAGAGGCGCTGATAGTCTCGGGGATTGACAACTAATCTCACTATTCAGAAAACTTGATGTATGTACATTTTTTTCTAGAGTTGATAAGAGCCTGCAAGCTAATAAAACTCCAAGGGTGATCGATGCCATGTTGATTCACATTTCAGATATTTCTCTGATCTTCATTGTGTCAACTTTGAAGCTTGCCTAATTATGTAAAAAGCTCAGGAAAAGGATCTGATTGAGTTTCATTGACCGTTAGTATCAATACTTCTACTCATGTAAGTAGCAACATTTTTGGTCGGACTACACAACATTTGACAGCCATTTTTCCTCCAATATGCATGGTCAGAATTATTTCGAGAGGTTTGTGCTGCCACTTTTCGCGTACGGGCGCAAGGCGGGAGAAATGCTTCGAAGTCTCGTTCAACTATCCATTGAGTAACATATTGTTTTCCATTTGAGAGTCGCTGGCGAGGTTCGTGCCTATTTCTTTTGTTTATGTCAGTAACTCTTTTGGTGACGCCCGATTGTGGATCCAAAAAACACCGTACAAGCCATTTGATACCAAATTCTAGAGAGCAGCTCTAATCATGGATTCACGTTGAAACATTGTAGTCATGTGGATAGTGGAAAATCACTAAAATAATTAATGGTGGTTCGATATGGCGAGTCCGCATATTTTCTTTCCCTACTCTTCCGACTCCTGTGCAGGTAGAAGAAATAAGGGTGGAAGATGGGTGAGAAAGATGGAATGAAGAGAATGGAAGCAAGTGGTAGCGAGTAGGATCAGGTGATCCATACGCCTAGTATGTGGCTCGTGTCAATCCAGTGCGAAGATCTCTCTCGCGCTAAAGGTCGAATATTATTGTTTTCGATCATTCGAACCCCTATCCCAAGTGGGGCGTACGTCCAGGCTACGCACACGGGCTCGCACTACTTAGGAGAGCGACATAGACGAGACGATGCACAATTATACTTTGATGGATGTAGATGATGAAGGTCAACGAACGTCAACATTTGAGCATTTAAGTGATGTCTGATCTACAAGTTCCAAATGTCAAACTGAGTCATTCCACAATGTGTACATACATAGCCGCTGTCATCATTAATGTCATAGCTTAGTTATACTGCATAAGTACCGGCACCGGTACATGTATAATATATATATATATATGTATGCATATGTACGTACATATAGAAAACCCCGATGTTTATGAATATTTACCCATCTGTATTCAAAAAAGATCCCACCCATTATTCCTATCATCTCTTACCATTCTCAATAACATGTGCAAGGAGGTCAAATTTATATATACAGTAGAGCCTGTCACAACCCATACTTCTCGGTAGACAATATAGCTATGGGTTATGACAGGGTATGGGTTATGACAGGTACATCATATACATGTATGTGTTTAAGCCATCCCTGAAATAATAATTATTCGTTTCATGAACCAATAAAAATAGCCAGGGGCTCCAGATCATGACAATATGTATCTCAGAGCAATAGTGGCTGTAAATCAATTTAATACATGGCGTCGTCGTAAAAAACTCCACAAAATCGAGTCTAAATACCTGAGATCAATAGAAAGCTTTATACTGTGCCTCTCTGCCACTCTATTCAAATTTCTAAATGGGTGATTTCCAAGGCTTTTTGCTGACTTTACTTGTTCAGCCACCCATTCGATGATCTCATTCCAGGAATGATTGATTATATGAAGTTTTTGAGATAAGTCGGTACTTCAGATATATTAGAATCCTACTTACCACTTAATTCAACCTCTTGAGATTTTGGGTTTCTAGATTCATATGATAGAACTTTTCTTACTAGAAAGCCAAAATGGGAAAAAGTCTGCTTTCTTATCTTATAAATTATTGACCTTGGTATTGGAATGAACAAATTTTTGTTAAAATAGTGAAAAAAAAGGTACAAACCTATAGAGCACACTATATCTAGGAGACACTTTATCTTTTGCTGGGTAGCTAGCTTGTGAGAAAGACTAAATGAAACTCATTGACATTAATTTGTGAAATGCGTTGATGAATGATGCTATTCAAAAACAGCATCCACTGCGGAATCCGAGCCAAGAACCTGCCGATGCCGCTACAGATGTACAAGCAATTGTTGTTTATAATTTGTCAATCAGATCAGCTCCAGAACATGAAGCTCAAGAGAAACGAGAGGTAAAATAAATCAATTAGACACAATGTGCCTGCCAAGTATTTTCGGTCTCCAGCTAGATGTCCATGTTACAGCACAGTTACTAAAAGGGTTTAGTTCTCGAGTTTCCCTTTTAATAAAGCCTGAGGCTACCAGGCACTCAAGCTTATCACCGACAGAGTAATGAACAATTAAGACCATATTGACACTCACAATACGTTATAATCACCAACTCTCTAGAATCACAGAATAGTTGATGGTAAGAAAAACAATCACGTCGGATTCTTCTCTTCTTCATAGCTTATTTTAGATAAATACGTAAGAAGTGCAGGATGCGCAGGATCACAACCCAAGAGATATGAAAGGGATCCCTAGCTGAGACATAAACTTTAAATTTATCCACACATTCCCTGAGAGCGCCCTTCTAAGGACCAACAACATACAGATCCATCCATCCATGCTTCGCTTTTCCATACCAACACTCTGGCAGAAGCGGACAACCACAGCTATTATATCTCGCGCCGTCTGCTCAATTCTTACCAATTTACAACAGACTCTCATTACCAGTACAATATTTTTATACTTTTGATTTATTTCTGATCAATCTCATTACGATTAATATGAATGTGTTAGCGGCCTTAGAATCGTTGGATAAGGAGGATAAACGTTCCAAGGGCGGAACTAACAATAAGTTTGTGGACCCTATTAAAGAGTATGTTTTCGCCTTTACATCTTTCCTGAATAAATAATAATTGTCCTCCCCAAGCTCATCACGCCACCGCCGCCCTCGTTCCTTAGATCCTTCCTCTAGACCATCGACTAGAGGACAAATTCGGCCCGCAACTAGTCAGAGTCACAAGTCAAATATCTCGAAAAACTTATCGTACAGTGAACCATCTATCAAGCTTTCCTCTGGTTCTCGTTCCCCGTCACCCTCTCATTTATCGGTCAGTAAAACCGATCGCTCTAGCTCTGTAACCTCAACTGGACGTCGGGTATCGTTTGTTGAGCCACCACCACCACCTTCGACTCGGAGACGTTTGCGTCTGACAACAAAAGGCGCTTCGCTGCTCAATGGTTTCGAATACGACCCTACTCTTGGCACCAAGTATCATGTGAGTGAAGATGAATGGAATCACTTTAGCGACGCCATTATTAAAGAAGCTCGCATCCCAAAGCGTGCTCGCTACGCTTGGCTCTTCCACAAAAATGATGTAATAAAGCGAATAAAAAGAGATTTACAGTATAATGGAGATGTGTCAGCTTGCATCTCAGCTTGGAACAGAATGGATTTTCGAAAGAAAGGCTTCGAAGTGAGCCTTGAATTACCTGGACAAGCAAGATTGCGAGATGATATGAGTGAAGAGGAAAAGGCGGCAATTAAGAAGCAGGCTCCATTTTTTAGGCTGGTTCTCACCCCAACAACAGAAAAAGGACAGAGTATTTATGTTCAAAGCCGCTCCAATAGTCTGACAGCAAGTATAGCAGGTGAGGGTAAAATTGAATCAGCTCTCAAATCCAAGAGTCAGGCGGACGACAAGATCAGTGTTACATCAAGAGAAGTAAGCTGAAATGAGCTTTTGATGAAATCCAAGATGTTCTTGGAGTGATAACGATTTCTAAAAAGTTCTGCTGGATACAGATCTTATCTACTGTTGAACCTCGCATGATACCTACCAATTTTATACAAACATAATGAAATTCATGGAGCCAGTGCCAATGGGTCGGAGTTAAACGGTAATTTATCTGAATATGTATATTATTCATTTATAAATGTATATTAGTTCGGGGGAGAGCTTTAAAGTCGCAAGAGGATTAGTTGGTTAAAATTTCACGGTTTTTCCACACGGAGTATTGGAGCATTGAGGACAGAACCTTGACACATTAAAGAGTTGGAGGGCTTTGGTATATAATGCCACTTGTTAGGGTAATCTGTCACAGAACGTCAAGTTAAGTTGAGTTGAAATTGCGTGCCAATGGTGCTTCTCATATGCTATACACAGATATGAAACTAGGCTTGGTGCAGAATTATATATGCGGGTCTAATAGTTCATTCAATCTGTACTATTTTTTATCTGTAAATCTAGAGCTCATAAACGGAGTCCTATCAATTACTATATATACTATTCTATGCCATGTTTCCTAGAATATTACCCAGAAAAAAATTCAGAGCTCGTGAAATCCCGGCACTAGTTAGCAGTTAAGGGTATTTTATCACGTTCTTTGCTGGATCGAATTCCATATCCCGTTGCATAAGACAAATCTCATACCATTAGGGCTTTGAGTTGCGTACTCCAAAAAATAAAACTTGTTCATCTAATACATACGTGATCTCCACGATAAAGTAAGACTGGGCGAAGACCAATATAGCTTGAATAACATGTGGAGGAGGACAGAACACATAGGAGAGAATCCAATTCTTGTAGAGGATTCGCTATCTACAGCAGACGAGAGGCTGTCACTGAAATGTTTGTTGCTATCAAACAGCAACGAAAAAAGCTTCTCTACGACGGATCTAGCTCTCGCCTTTTCATTCTCCGCTGGTACAAAATTCGTGTAGTACTAATTCCGTGTGTGTTAAGACCGCTTCCGTGAATCTCCGTGGCGTAGTCAGTCATATATCGGAAGTACAATGCCAGGTGTTGTGTGAGGTTTATCAGTGATGGAGGCTCGTCCTTACAGCTCGGCTCTCAGCTTACAGTTAACACTTGACCACCTGCGGGATTCTCGTATACATCAAAGAAGGTGCGATACCTATGAGTATTCGTGCTAATTTGTTGTCGTGACCTGTTCCATACAACTTTCTCGCATGGGTCGTCTGCCTTTCCTCGTGGACTCGTAGCTAGTTGTCTGGAGTCGAGAGGGTATTTTACATTCCCCTATGGACTGATTAGCCACGAGTTGTTCACAGGGCCTCATGGCGCTCACGCAGCCGGGACAGAGATGGACGGCACTCACGGAAACTTCCCGGGGTGCGGCGGCATCTCACTGAAGGCCATCAAGGGCCAGACGTCGTTGAAACATGGGGAGAAAGTTAGCGGATCCTAGATGTACCGCTCAATGTTTTATTTGTGACTGGAGATAGCTTAATTCGCCTTCAACCTTCATCCTCATTATCATCCACGTCATAGCTTCACCACGCTTCAGTCACGCTGCTGAGTTGCCCTCAACCACTCTTGACGTAAAAATGAGACTAACATGCATCCCCTACGGCTGGCGCCGCATGATACAAAGACCCGCTCGCTCTAGTATTTCCCCGCACTCTGATCCTATGATTAAATGATTGTTTTTTTGCGTCACATCGAAGTCTAGATCTAACATAGAACATCCATAAATTTTACCTCTAGACGAAATAAGTCTTGTAAGCCATGATTGATGATTCTCAGAAAGTAATGTACAATACTAACCCTGACTGGGGGCAAAGTAAAATTTATGTCTGTATTCTACTAGACGCCCCGCTGCGCGATATGTGGACTATGAAATGAGATGATCGGTAATTAGAATGCTACTATTCTTAGAATATTAGATCTAGAGCGTATGATTATGTAATTATTACAACGGGTAAGGTAGGGAGAAAGAATGTTGTAATTAACAAATACGTCCGGAGTGGGGAGAGCTGAAGTCCTATGACGCACCACAAAAGACTTGATGGACTGGCCGAGTCAATTTCTCTACCTCCCAGTCATACCGGCTACGGGCGCTCGCTCGGTTTATAAAGAATATCTGGGAAATCTCTAAAAGAGAAGCAGAAGTCAGATTCCGGTCGCCAATATTTCATGGCTCATTTCTTGCTTTTTTTAGTCTGCTAATCACAGTATCTGTCTCATCCAAATTTTTCATGTGCGCTCTGGCTCCTCAAACTAAACAAACACCTTCTCTGTCATGACTGCTCCTCGGACGGAGTGCTAAAGATCCGGACACAAGGTTAAGACAGACCTAAAGGAAAGAGATGGATAGAGATGAAAAAGGGATACATATATCATGAAGAAAGAATGGCCACTTCTCTTGATTTTCCACACCTACCGCAGCATTTGTGTATGTTGTGATGATTGATCGACAATGATCCATCATTCCCCCTTCTAACTAGAGTATTCACCCCAGCTATGACCCCTGGAAACGTCATTACTGTATTACCAACGCGTTTTTTCTCTCAATATCTCTTGAAACTACTGAAAAAATAGTGGATTACGAAACTCAGCTCAAAAGGGATCAGGAAGCACCACATAAAAAGAAGTTCCGTCTATTAGAGCTGATGCTGCCTTCTTTAAAGTCAACCATCGGACATTGCAGCGCAGGCTATTTGGAGGTCATCTGCGTCTACATGCCAACAAAACTCTCAAATTCCCGCCATCGCGAAAGAAAAGAACCTTGTAAGATGGATAAGGTGATTTACAGATTCTGGAACTAATATAACTAATAATATACACAAGAGACTTGCGCCCTACCCCAGCCTTTGAAATATAAGAGACATTTCACGACTTGTGACACCGTAACGCCCAAATAGCATACCTTTCTTAATCATAAATCAGTATCTTACTGAAACTAGGGAAGGTCTTCGTCGTCACCGTATAATTATTGATTGGGACAGTTTTATGTGGGCATCCTCGCGGTCCTTTACTTAAATTCGGGCCTCCGCAACACATCAGCAATTTATTAGGTAGAAACGCCTCATAATCGAAGTCTTTTTCCATTGTCACCCCTCTTTCTTGTCCTGAAAACTCAAATTATTCATTTAAATGCCTATCTTGTATCGTGATGATTGCATGTTGTGACTCAAACAAGTTGGTCAAACGTTCAGCATACAGTGCTTACTAATAAGGGAAGCGAAGGGCACTATCAAAGCGCCTTTAGGAGAAGTTCATTGGCCCTTAATAGTTCTGAAAGGAGCTCTGAAGAGTCAGAAAAAATGCCATCTAATAGTAAGAGCTCATGGATAGTGACATAATTTATAAATTATGACGCGTGAAGATCGAATACTAATTGCAAGCCCCTTGAGTACATTAATTGTTAGATTAATTCTAGAATCTGTAAATCACTTTATCGATATACCTGAGGTGGATGTGGATCCTAAACGTAGCAGGCTACGTTATGTAATATAGACTACTAAATGCGGTTAGCTTATGTTTGATAAGCTACGTATAAAATATAGATTTGGAGTTGGGAGTTAAGGGGGATATTC
>JAATOF010004942.1:0-14543 GCA_013170925.1 Podosphaera leucotricha
ATAATGTCAGAATATCTGTAAACTGTGAGAATTCATCGTAGCAAAAGGAGCCAACTTAGTCTAATCCATCACCGCCATAACGGGAGCTGGGTACGCCCCGGAAATTCATGTGGGTGACTTTTCCTCCTTGACCAAGTGATGCGTGTTTCTGTTGGCTCTGAAGATAAACTCCAGGTTCGTAGGGGACACTACGTACAGGTAGAAACGCCGTCTTCGTCCCCCTAACTAACCTTTGATTAGTTTGACACAATATCATAACAAAAAGAGATGTTTGGTTCTATATGATGCAAATAGAGGTCACATAAACTTTTCTATGCATATCAAGAACTAGAAATTTAGTGACGGTGAGGCGGGGGCGAGGAGGGGATTATTCCATTCACAAACTTTCTTTCCTTTCCTAATCTCAGTATTGCTATCAGTGCCATTCGATCATGTAGTAAATATTTGAGCCCTCTCTAAATCTTCGATGTCTCGTCATAGTGATTCGAAGCAGTCAAATAGGCCAAGATCCCTTCACACGAGGCAATAAATCGTGTGAATAAAGTCTGTCGGCAGTTTCTCTTGACTTGACTTGAGCACTTTATTGCTATCCTTTTTGGAATATTGAGCTCCTACACGGGGCTAGAGGCGCTGATGTAGCAAGGGGGGGCATTCTGCTCATGATCAGGCCTTGTGTGGTCTTGTGTAGCTAGCTCAAAACCGATACACGTAGAGAATCTGGATCAACAGAAAATTTTGTGTCAATCTACACGTACGCCCTCGGCGGCTGAAAAGTTTTGACAATCCAGGCAGCAGGGCCTTAAATCTCGAGATCTTTTCAAGGTTGCCATGATGATCAAAGGCATAGTTAGCCTTCAATTTAGAGTACATTTACATAGCATGCACCCAGAGTGTGTTTTATACGTTTTTTTTTAGGCGAGCGATAGGCCGAATGAATACAACTTACTACTTGTCTCAAGGTTATACCCTACAAATCAGGATAGTGTAGTCATCAACACAAGTTGGAAGAGACTAGAGACTAATCAACGTCGAATATATAATTTCCAGCACCAAAAAAGGCCCTATGTATAGCTAATAAAAAAGTTGTTAAAAGCACGTCGGAAATGATTCAAGAGAATTCGTTCGAATCTTATGGTAGTTGAAATCAATTTTTATAGGGTTTTCGTCGGGCAATTTGAATGTAGCTATTTGGTTGGAGATATAGATTTAAATTTTGATGAATGCGCAAGGTATTAGGGTGAGTGGAAGATATTTCCCCTCTTTGACCTTATAATTTATTTAACTATATGTCACAGTTGCTCCTGCTTCAGCTGGCTCTAGAAGCTGCCATTCACATACAATCTCATTCTCTTTAAATATCTGTAATATGGCTGTCGCAATTGCGGAAAAATTCCCTGTAGCAAGCGCTAATATTGTAGGGCCTGCACCACTCAGACATATGCCACAAAGACCTGGGTGACTCTCAGGCGTAATACTTGTTAAAATTTTCGGCAATCCAGGAATCAAATCTTTTCGGTAAGGCTGGTGAACTTTATCCTGCATTGCCAAAAAGATCTGTTCTGGGTCTGGCGGGCTCATTCCCAGAGCGATTGGCAACAGTGCAATCCTCTGCAAGTTAAATACCACGTCAGCTCTTTTGTAGTGAGTAGGAAGAACATCTCTCGCCTGCGCAGTAGCAACTTCAAAATTTGGAATCACTGCGATGGCCTTGATCTCTGGAGCCCACGAAAATTTCATGTAGTGTCCAATGTTGCATGGCGGTTCAGGGGGTGTTATTCCAGTGTCTACACCACCAGCGGGTGTTGGGAGAACCTCAGAGAGTGGGATCTCTTTCCGGGAAATGTCAGCTGGTGAGAGAACGTTGAGGTAAGTCCCGACGAAGCCCCCATAAAGAGCCGCTGCTACGTTATCTGGATGTCGCTCTATTCAACTTAGAATAATAATCGATAAAGCCCTGAAGCAAAAGATTTACCTATCATTAAGCAATAATCTAACATTCGAGCCTTGGTTAAGCCCAATTTGCCGACTTCATTGCCCAATATCACACCAGCTACCACCGCTGCCCCTGAAGATCCGAGTCCTCTGCCAAGAGGAATTGGATTAATTATATGAACATGCGTCTCCAATGGGAATTCTCGCTGGCCGTGACACCTGAGTAAGTAGAGGGCTGTTCGTGTGATCAGATTTTTATCTGCGCTGAGAGGAACCTCTTCGAGGCCCAGTCCTTCATATGTAATTTTGCAGTTTAACAGCAGACCCGAGGTTTCTACGGGGACGATCTCAACCCGCAGTTCAAGCCATATTGACAATGCAAGGCCAATTACATCAAACCCAGGGCCAATATTTGCTGAAGAACATGGTACTTCTAAGATTCTGGTTAGATGTGTAATAGAAAATAGAAATCCGGATTTTACTTATGCAAATCATTGTATTGGAATGTGAAAAACTAATGAGCGTCAATCCAGAAGGATTGAACGTTAATTATGACAGTCAAATATATAGTGAATGACTCTAAGAAGGTAGTAAAGATGGCGAGTCTAATATTTAGGTATGAAGAGGCTACTTGTATTGATATATTATCTGGGAAATATCGAGCTTTTTCATGTTGAGATTTTATTACTAACCACTCTAACAGTAGCTGATTAATTGATTCTTTTCAAATTAGCCACAAGTCTTGCACTCTAAGGGCATGTTACGGGTAGGTGAACCTTCTCACATGACTACCTGTGGTGTGGGACGTCTAAATCTAATATACATGTATCACCACAGCTGGACGGACCTCCGTCGGGGTGCCCGACATATGGAAATTTTAGTTTAAAAAGTCAGTGCGGTGGCACATAATCGCGGGGATTACTTACCCCCGCTCCTCCGATGAAGCGACCTGACTTTCAGACGTCTAAAATCCAGAATCAGTAATTTTATCATGTACTTTCCTAGTGTGGGAACTATATCATATATGCCAAAATTGAGCAAAAACACTACTCGGTATAATTTCATGACTTAAGCTACTTCCGCTCTAAGTTTACAAAACCAGCACACAACCTTCTAACTTATTATAGTAAATACAATATTCTCATTTTACAAGTAGAATAAATTTAAACTTATGAAGAATTTGACTTTGTTTTGTATCTCCAATAGTAATATTTGAATGGTGAGTTTTGATGAGTTTTGGTGCAAAAGTTGGGGAATTTTGCTGTGCCCCGGTCATAAGATGAGCGGCCTGAGAAAGTCAGGTCGCTTCATCGGAGTAGCGGGGGTAAGTAATCCCCGCGATTACTTTCTCTGAATAAGTATCGGTACAAGCGCGCAAAAAAGTATTGAACTATCGCTCCAGATACGTATGTAATATCGTAATAAATGTTTGTCGGTGAGCAAACCAAAATTTTTAAGAACTGATCCGTCTGTTCGATGAATCCAATGAATCTTTTTTTTCCGGTCAGTTAGAGGGTGGACATTTTGGGAAACCACAGGTTTGGATAGAATTCGGTCACATAGACTCGTGAGTCTCGATGTTTCGAACAACGTCGTCCTCCTCACACCGTTAAAAATAGCTACTGCCAAGTCCTTATTTAAGGGATCCTTGTGTAGAAGACAAAAAGTATAAACCTGTGGCGATAGCCCTTATAGAAACTAGTGAAAAATAAAAAGAAATATATGAACATTTCAAACCAAATTTTATCACACACGGGCCTCCGAATAATAGAACTCATAATCCTGCTAATACAGATAACCTCATTTTTAGATGATTGGACTCTACAAATTCATAAAGTTTAGGGGCTACTAAGTTCACTAACAATTTTGGGTCCAATCCAAGAAATCTAACCTAAGCTGAAATAACGCCGTTCTTACCTCCTGTTCCACTTACTAACAGCCCAATGGTTTATATCCGGAAAACTAATATTTATTTCTTGGCCTTTGATATCCAAATTGACCAGATCCAGGTTGGTATGACTTCCATGAGCATCAAATATCGGATTTTGTTTCCCGTTATTAAAAGAAGTGCTTTCAGGAAGACCATTTTTAAATTGAGCGTAAATTTGGCCCGAGCCCAGCCATTTTCTAGAATTTCTTCCGCAACGAGAGAGGCTCTAGCAAAGGTCAACCTATGGAGCCAGCTTCACAATTGGGGAGGTATTCGAATTTCTCTAGTAGAAGAAATTTCCCTTTAGCTTCAAGTTAGTCGAATGGAGCATTCTATTCAGACCAAATTTAAGTTTGTTGATCAGCCGAATAGAAACATGATCAATTTTGAGTAAATCATTGAGAATCCTTCACGAACTTGAAAATAAGGTCCTATAGTACCTACCTTGAGTGTCCAATACCAAATTAATTGAAAAGTATGAAGCTGAAAATTAAGGCACTCGCAATTGTTTATTACATGGCAAGAGACTAACTCGCTCGCTGTGGAGGGATGGGTCAAAAGAGAAGAATCAACAAATAAATTGGCAACTTCAGGCCTGTGAGATCTTGCGTTATTACTGTGATAGAGCCCACCTGAAACTGATAGACATAGCATACACCAAAATAGTGAGCCATAGTTCCTAAGATCGATTTACTTGAGCTCTTTTCAGCCTAAAACAAGATTTAATATTTTATTGATATTACCTTTTTACGTGTTACTTGGCTGATAAAAACACTTTATGTCAAGCCATTTTCGGACTTTGCTTTACGGTGTGGCTTTACTCATGCTAATTAAACGCTTGACACCAACCTTATATAAATTAGCCTATAAAATGTTAAAAGCGTCGAGAACTCACCATCCAATTTCCACATTCTTCTGTTCTCTCTTTCTGAATATCAACCTGCAGTTTTGTTGCCACACTATAGTTTCTGGAAGCCAAAGCTTCCGCCAATTCATTAAGCCTCTGTATTGTGTCTTGTTTGATCAACTCCTCATTGTTTAGATGATCGAATAAAATATTTAACCTTTTCTGAGTATCTTTAACTTGAGGTGTAAACGAAGATGGTGCCTGTATAGCAACGCGTTGCATGTCGCTTGAAAATATCTCGACCATTCTTTGAGCAGTTGATGGTATATGCGTTCGATCGCCAACGGGATGCCTCATTTTTGCAGGTGTGGGAATTTCTGTCTTTGTAGGGCCTGTGGGAACTTGGGTTTGAGATTGCAAGCCTGTTGTAGGCGCTTGAGTTGCTAATGGAGGTCCTGTATTGAGTGCGGGGGGCTGGGTTGCTTCATAAGGGACAGGAGATGAATATTGATTCTGAGGATTGTTTGGAGGTAGGGAATATATGTTAGCGGAAGGAGGGGGAGGGACTCTACCTCCGCTCTGTGCGGGAGGAGCTTGAGGCTGATAAGCTGGTCTTTGTGAATACTGTGGAGCAGATGGTGGAGGGGCGTATCGATGAGAAGGAGGAGGACCCGATGGGGACCCTGAAGGGGGACCAGTGGGTTGTGTATTATAAGGTGGGGTACTATATTGGTTTTTCTGTGGTTGAGAAATATGCTGATTAAATTGCTGGGATGAGGGTGCGGTTTGTGGTGCGTATTGACTGACAGATGATAAATTCTGTGGGGTCTGTTGATAACCACTTACTGGTGATGAAGCTGAAGTAGGGGGAGCAGAAGCTTTCGGAGGGGGCGGGGTGGCGACAGCTCTATTTCCATAGGGGAGTGTTGGCGGCGTGGAGTAACTAGGTTGTTGATTTTGAAACGGGGCCGTAATGGGAGCAACAGAAGGTGTACTTCTTCTCGCCGTCGGAGGTTTCACAACTAGTGGCGTATCATTCCATTGTTCTTTTGATCTTGGTGGTGGTGGCGCAGGTGAGACTGTTTTTGGTGGTGGGGCCATGTAAGATGGAGTTGATCCGAAAGCTGGTGGGGCAGCATAGTTAGGGTTATAACCACTAGACCCGTAAGGATTTTCCTGCGGAGGCTGAAAATTTTGTTGGTGTGGTGTGTAAGAATTCGTCATGGATGAATACACATTACCCCCGTATGATGAGGTAGGCTGTACGTATGGATTTGAAGGTGGTCGGGCAAGATTAGAGACTGATGGATTTACTGGAGGATAATTAACGACTGGTTGAGGGCGAGGTTGGGATTTTGAAAGGTTTGGCTGTAAAGGAGTTGCCCTGATTCCTGTTTCGGAATTTCTCGAGATAAGTTTCACACGATTGCGAGCGACCTCGGCAGCAGGATACGATTTTGGCAGAAGGTCAAGATATTTTTCTGCGGTTTTTAAAAGACCATGCGCTGCAACAATCTCAGTGTATTCGATATACTTAGCGTAAAGGGGAGCTAGTTTCCAATCAGATGTTGAGCTTAGTTCTGCGTCTTGGTATTTAGTAACGTCACGGAAAACAGTAACTTTTTCTATGAAGTTCTGCAGGGAAAGAGCGTGCACCGAGAACAAAGAATCTCCATTAAGATCTTTGATGCCAGTCTTTTCCACTTCTTGGAGCTCGCAAAGCCAGATGGGAATAATCTTCTCTAACTTAGATCCGACGATGTAACAAAATGAGGCATCTCGAGGTAGGTTTTTCTCCATTAATCTATCTCCCAATGACTCGCAAAGATCCGAAAATTCCTTAGGATCGGCGTACGTGCATAACGTGACCATTGTCTCTTTCCAATTACTTAAATCTGCGTTCGAGACAACATCCCACAAATTTTTTCCTATGATGGAAGACAGTAACTTAAGATAGTTTGGTGAATCAGTTTTTTTTGAGAGATACAGTGACTGTGCCCTCTCGAGCAGATCTTTTCCTCCACAGTTGGCAATTATTAGAGCATCTGTAATCCTATCCTCTTCAAAACAAATCTTCATCGCTCTTTCGAATTGTCCAAGGATAAGGGCTTTTGTAATTTCCTTCTCTGATTCTGAATCAGAGTCTGATAATATTTGAAAAGGGGGATCTATTTTGGCGCTATCGGTTGATAGATTAGATAGATTAGATAAGAAATCTTCACTGTCGGCTCCCTCAGCAAAAATTGTGGATAGTCTGCTGCTCCTTGCACTTTTACCACCACAAGATGCATTATCGCTCGAGGAATGTGGAATTTGTGTCAGTTTTTCGTCATTCGATAGAGATAAACCGTTATTCTCTGGCTCAAAATTCGTGTATCCAAGATACTCAATCAATTTTTTTCGAGGATTTTCTAAGAGAAGGGTTTCAATAACTTCCCATCCCGATTTTTCTTGTTCTAGTTTGGCTTGTGTTATAGAATTTTGACAAATGCCTTTAATATTGCCCGTTTCAAGTGCTTTTTCGAACGCAAGAGTTGCTGATTCAAACTTTCCATCAATAGCGTAATGAGATATTTGAATTTTTGAAGTTCTATGTTGACCTACAGTCATAGGTGTTCGGCTAAATCTAACTAGCTTTCCACCAAAGCCAAAGGATGCACCACAGGGCCGCTCTAGCCATTTCGGAGCAGCCTTGAGAGTGAACGACGCGACGGCTGGCTGAGACTGAACCTTTGCGAAAAAATCTTCACCGTCAACGGCATTTTGTGCCTGTGGTATGTTTTGAGAAATGTTGGTATTTTGCAAGGTCTGAATAGATATCTTTCCATCAAAGGATGCCGTGGCGGAGAGATCAGGGTTAAAAGGATGAAATCGGGTTTGAAATGTCCAATTAGAGGCTTCAGGATACTCTCCCAAGAGCTCACCAGCTTGTGGGTTCCATAGAAGAGTTCTATTATCTTTTCCACAAGATAATAATAAATTACTATCTTGCCGACACCAAGAAATAGATAATACTCCCTGATGATGACCTTGTAGAGTACACTCTGGAGCATTTGCGTTACGTAAATCCCACAAAAAAATAACTGGACATGAGTCATCTGGCGTGGCCGTGACAAGCTTGGTTGAGTTTTCAGGATCCCAAGCAATAGCTCCAACAGACCTGCGGTTATTGTTCAGAGTGAGCGAGGCTTTTTTAGTTTTTAAGTCCCAAACCGTGACAAAGCCACCAGTTCCTCCTGTGGCAAGAATATGAGGAACCTTCATATTCCAAGCTACACATTCCAGATCATCGGGTTGTGTTGCAGCCGAGCCTAACCTGAAGGGGTTTTGAATATCATTAATGTCGTAAATGAAAAGTTCACCTTTTGTGCCAGCTGTTGCGAGAATTTGCGGTTTGAGGAAGTTGAACTGGAGAGCTTTAATAGAGCCTGTGTGCTTATCGGTTCGTGAAATGAGTGGTTCATCGTCTGAGTTAATAAGTTTCTCTGCGTCCCAGAGGCATAGTGAGCTGTTCTCTAGAGCTCCAGCAATTATTCCTCGTGGATGATCAACGCTGGGTGGCGACCAGGCAATATCATAGAATCTGGGTGTTCAAATTCAGCAATGATCATTAAGAAATAAAGTTAAGCCTTATATACCTGGAGTCGGTGCTAAGAGTAGCGATAGGCTGTAGCTCTATGGCTTGATTAGGATCCTCTAAGCTTAAATCCCAGAGTTCTAGCTTAGTTTCATCTGAGAAGTCGGCATCCACAGCCCCAGTTCTAGTCCCAGTTACTAACAAAGGAGAGCTGGAGTCAGGATTCCAGGCAAAAGCTCCAGTTCTCCCAATGGTACGTAGGCGTACCATATTGAAAGTAACGTCCTTCAATCTTTGTTATTTGCTGATGACCCGTTCAAAGGAGCTTACGGATTTGGAAAAACAATTATAATTAGACAGTAGTGTAGCGCAACTAGTGATTTAAATAAGATGCGCAGGAGTTGAACAATCAAGCAAGACAGATATATCCCATTTGTAACGTTGAACCAGGAAGTAGGACACATTTACCTATTGTTTATTGTCACGTGAATTCAAATTTATCATGTGATGATTAATCCTGTTTTTTGATCCTGACTATGTATCAATTGCGGGATACGAATAAGTTCAAAAATGACAGACCAGGCACGATGGAAGGCAACAGTTTACGTCGGTGGACTGTCAAAAATGGTTACAATAACAGATTTACATTCTGCCTTTATACCTTTCGGTGAAATCGCAGATATCTCTATACCGTTGTTCTTCGTTATCGTGTGCTTCAAAACTATGCTAATGGTTCTTAGTACATCCGAAGTACCAAATTCGACAGAATCTCATAGAGGGTTTGGATACGTAGAATTCGAGAATCCCGAGGATATTGACGATGCTATTGAAAATATGGATCAGGCAGAATTTTTTGGTAAAGTTATTAAAGTTAACGCTGCGAAACCCCCCAAGGCTACCAATGAAGGGTTAGGCAGCAAAACGGCACTCTGGGAACAAGTAAGTTGAGATCCGCTAGACTAATAAAGCAGTCTGATAATTTTTCAAAGGAGGGTTGGCTTGCAGAAAACGCTGTGTCTGAGGACGATAAGCTCGCGACGGAAAGAACAAGATTAGGACCCGAAGATAAACCAGATGACCCTATGCAGGGTCTAGAAGGTTTAGATGTAGCTGGACCGAAACTTGCTTGAAGATGAGAAACTATTATGTGCTGGCGTTCGGAGTTGGGCTGGAAAGCATACACAGGCAGAGACAGCCTAGTTTATCCTTTATATTATACTGAGATCAATTTGAGCGGCGATTTGCCGATCGTTCTATGTATTAGAGATTTACTGATTTCAACCTTTAAAGCTACTTTCAGCAGTTAAAAGGTTTTTCCTGAGTTAACTTTCCTAATCTTTTCTGTTTTGTCGACTAAGGCGCATCGTCTTATCAACCCAAAACTTTTTCATCACTGAATACCCAGCAAAGCCGACAGCAACCCCAACAACAACACCTATCGAAGCGTCAGTTTATCTCTATATCGTACAGTAAATCTGATAACCAACCAAGGGGAATCAACTCTGGAGGTATTTTCTTTAAATTTCTTAATCTTTGAGATATTGTATGAGCTACACGAAAAATCAGTATGAACCTTCATTTAACCAGCTGTAAATCTGATTAGAGCAAAACTAATCTGTCCTAATCTGTGAGTGTTCTTGATCGTACCGGATTGTTCTTCTTTCTACAGTTTAATTCGTAAGTCATTTGGCGACTGCTTCTCGTGCTAGAAGTGTATTTTAACTTACTGGCATATTCATCAACCTTCTGGTTGGCTTAAACATCCTGAGAGAAGTGCTCGAACGCATCTTGACTAAGCTTGCAGTACTGATGGTGGACTTGGCCTTAATACCGGTTAATGAAGGTCGTTGTTAGATCAATTATTGAATTCCTGCGCTAGGCCTTAGGCGAGCAAGCCAAGCAGTTGACAAGTCGCTCACCGGTACCAATCTTATCAGTCAACACATTTAACTCCAAAACCAAGATGTCTGATGAACCTGAAGGAGAGCCAGTAACCAAACCTTTCAAATTTGTAACAGGTAAGCCGAAATATAAAGTGGTTTATGGCTCATCGTACTAATAGAATCTATGTGACAGCTGGTACGATATTATCCTTCATTCGACGACCTAATACTGATTAATACTGAAGGCTTTGATGCACGTTTTCCAAACCAAAACCAGACGAAGCATTGCTGGCAAAACTACGTTGATTATCATAAATGTATTCTAGCCAGAGGCGAGGAATTCGCGCCATGTCGCCAAGTACTTCCCCATGATTATAATTGCCAATAGTCCTAACATCCTTAGTTTTACCATGCATATCGATCTCTTTGTCCAAATGCCTGGCTTGAAAGATGGGATGATCAGCGTGGTAAGCAGTTTGATGTTTAGCTACCTTCTTGGCTAACGATATTCGCAGAAAATGGAAATTTCCCAGTTAAACTTGATCAATAGACCAAATTTAGTAATTGTGAAAAGATGTCTAGAAAGTGATGATTCACGTAGTCTGTGTAAACTATATATTTCATTATCTGAGCCAACTCTTGTGAGAAAACTTGAGTCATTTGTACAGCCATCAACCCTCAATGTCCATTCGGCTTGTAATCACTCCTAAAATACGGTTTTCATTCTTCAAACTTCCAAAGAAATATGCTAGGTTAAGTTTAATAGTAGTTTTAAATTGGTAACTTTGCGGCTTAACAAAGCAATTATCAAGAGATTTTCATGATAGCTACCCATATTGTATCACCATAAACATTGTTAGAATAATTCACGAGAGATTTCTCAAGGTAGAAAATCCAATGACTGTTTTAAATGTCCTCCTGCTAAGACAGAGATATAATAGCAAATCCAAGATAAAAGCTACTGGCTTAAGACTGCTAATATCTTACGCGACTAGTATCAAGGTAAATATTCCCTCAATCCGACATTTACACTAAGTTAAGTCTAATTAATACAAAGTTTATGCTCCTCGCTCTGCGTTATGTGTACGTTACCTAAGAAATTCGCCCAACACATCCGAATTTTCAAAACGGGAAACAGTCTGACATTTAGACTCATTGTATGGTAATCTATATGTATATGTTCAATTGAGGTATTGACCATCTATTAAGTGAACAAAACATGACTTAAAGTCAGGGTATGACTACTTCGCAGAAGTAATCTTTCTAAGCTTTCAAAAGACGTTAAAAAATAGTACACTTAAGCTTTATCGCTTGTACCCCTTACTCAGCAGAAATAACTGGGGGTTAGTTACATGTATAATTCACTGATGCTATTGTCTCCCAGAGTAATTATAAGTACATTGGTACGCGCAACGTTCAACTTTTTAATTAGAAGTCGTTATTGCCTAATGTGGCGCAAAGGAAGACAGGTGAATCGGCAGTTTAACAACTTTGGACAAATTACTTGTACATATACACAGGCTAGTCACGTATGATAAGAAGCGCTTTCTTGTTGCACACATTTCTAGCCTTCAACTTCTGATTCATCTTCATCGCTACTTGTCAACTCATCATCGTCGCCAAAGCCAAAAAATCTCTGAGCCCGGGGTTGAGGCTGTGAATTTGTAACTTGCGGATCTTGATTTGAGATTTGTGCCATCATTTCACTGTCGCTTGAAATGCAAGACGATGAGGCCCTAGCCAAGTTATCGGTATAATTTCCACATTTAAGGGTAGCAAGAACAGTATCTCGGGTCCTCTCAGTAGCTTCTTCTTTATCTTCAACCCATTTTCCGTCGATTTTTCCTTTTTGGCCGTTTTTAATTTCTTCCTCTCTCTCTTCCGCGAGTTTCACAACTTGTTCCCATCTCCGTCGTCTTTGGTCCTGCTCCCGCTTGGCCATATCGGGTTTGATAGTTAAGTATTCAGCAAGAGCTTTAGCTTCATTCACCGTACGCAATCTACGTCCATCGAGGTTTCTACTGGAAGCATTTTCATGTCCCTGTCCGGATTTTGGTTTGGATGACATGCGACCGCCAGCGGCACGTAGCTGAGACCCAAAACCACCTTTACCACCACATATCGGCACTCCTAGTCGGAGAGAAATAAACTCCGAAGGATTATGCGATGAGAGGCTAGATATAATTTTTGAAGACTGATAAGGTAGCTGTTTATTTGAAATTGTGGTGAGAATGATACGAGTATTTATCTCAGGAAGTCGCGCATGAATGCACTCCTGGAGCTGGGTGATGGTCGAGTCAGCAGGAAGTCGTAGACATATTGTAGACGGAAGGCTAATTCCTGGAAATGTAGTTAAGAAAATATTGATGGTCGACGACGACATGATCTGGTTCGAGTTCCGAATAATGTGAAATAGTGATCGCAGCAAGCAGTACGTTGTTGGATTGATTCGTAAGTGCTAATCTTAGCCTTGCGCTAGCGGCCGCTTATAATCATCCCACAAATGTATTTTGTTAAATGCTCCCTAGGAATACACAACCCGCACACTCACCAGCAACCGCCACGATGTAAGACTCAATCTTTCTGCAGATCAAGACAGTTTTTCTGATAGATCTAGGCTTATCCCCAAGGCAGACCGTAAAAAGGTTCACCAGTACCTCTTTCGTGAGGGCGTACTCGTCGCAAAGAAAGACTTTACCATAACTCATCCCGACATAGAGACAAAAAACCTTTATGTTGTCAAAGCCTGTCAATCTCTCACTTCCCGTGGATATGTCAAGACGCAGTTTTCGTGGCAATATTATTACTATACCTTGACTCCAGAAGGCCTCAGCTATTTGCGTGAATGGCTTCACCTCCCGGAAGGAATTGTTCCTGCCACACATATCAAGCAACAGAGATCACATGTACCACCCCGTGGTATGATGGGTGGTGAAAGCGAGCGTGAGCGAAAGCCTTTCGGTGGACGGGGTGGACGGGGTGGTGACCGCGAAGGAGGATACCGAAGACGTGACGCTGGTGAAGGAAAAGAAGCTGGTGCGCCTGGAGAATTTGCTCCTCAATTGTAAGTCTCAATTTGTGTTATATCCTTCAATATTAACACATGAATAGCCGTGGATTTGGTCGGGGCGCTGGTCGAGGCGGTGCTTCGTGAGTTAGGTCACCTTTTTACTGGTGGATATTAGTGACAGTAAATCCCAAATTCTTCTAGTGGTACGGCCAGACAGTAGCGCGTCTCGTCGAGTGACAGCAATCGCCGGGGGAGCATTGGTCGGAGGGGGAAGTTGACACTTCAAAACTGTCAGGCTAGCGAGTTATCGAGCTCTTCCATAAATTAATGACCATGCTCGTGAATAGCTTTTTACAGCTGTAAAAATATCTACCCAATATATTTCTCGTCCATCTCAAGGAAATGTGGAAGGTTCAATTTTAGGTGAAACACAGGAATTCTGATTAATTTAAGTTCGGACTAACATCTCTACAATCATCAACGATATCAGCATCAGGAAATTAATGTTTCGTCAGTTTTACTATAATCCGTGATAACTACTCCCCACGACAAGATATTCCACAATAGCAATGATCCTAGCTCTGGCATGTTTAGCATAGCTGAAGAAAAACAGAACTTAAGAAACACGATACTAGCTAGCTGGCGAAGAATGCAAGCTTCATCTAACGCGTAGACCTATAATGAGAATAGTGCTTTGTTAGAGCTTGATTACCAAGTTACGAAAGCATCTGAGCAACCGTACGGCATAAATATGTATTAGTACAAACTAATAGATGGAATTAAGGTGCTTTTAGATAGACATCTGATATATTTGTTTTCTCAAAAGACTGGTGCTCTTATATAACCTTAAATTTTCGACTGTTGCAAAGGATAGACATCTCTCTTGATGTCGGAGCTCGAAATTAGCAATTTCTAGACTTTGATGGATTCCTCAAGCATACACTAAAATCATATTTTTAACAATTAATCGATAGATAAATATCCAAATGCCAAACTACTGATATGAAAGGTAATGTCTGATAGCTACTAGCTGTGGAGCCATCAGCACTTATAAATACATGTATCATGGCTTCAAAATTGAAACGTGTTGCGTTATACTTATTAAGTTAATCAAAATGGAGAAACGTGACCTCCAGCTACACAAAAGTGGACCCGGGGAACACTCTCGCGGTGCCGGCTGTAAACGTTCAGTATGTTCGCATATCTGAGATAGCCAAGAAGAGTCGCAGTCCTTCCCTTCAGGAACCCCATTCATCCACGCGGGTTTCGGTCGGCTTCGTATCATCATCACCATCCCCAGCACCTTTTCTACGAAGCACTCCCACGACTATCCCAGAGAGGTAGGGCGAAGGGCTCTACTGATC
>JAATOF010004949.1:0-16576 GCA_013170925.1 Podosphaera leucotricha
GCTAGGGTGCTGTACAGGGATCCTCACGATTGCCAAAGATTCGACGCCCTGCGCCTTCCGTTTCTTCTCCGCCGCGAACGTCCACGCAACAAAGAGATTTCCCAACAAACACAACGACTCGCGCCGTGTGTTGTCGTCACGACCGAAGCCGCATTACTCGCCTCCAAGAGAAAGCGGCGTTGCCAGTTTACAAAGTGGTGGCGGCACTTATCCGAACCAAAAATATGATTGATTGATTGATGATTCTATTTTTTGTCTAGTCTCGTGCCAATGGCACGTGACAGAATGGACCCATATGGATCATAGGACGCTAAAGCCGGGGCTCTAATTTTTGTGACTTTCCCAGTCTTATGTATTCTTAAGTACATGCTGTGCAGCGTCGTGTGAAACTGCGCACACAGTAAACAGGTATGCATAAATGGGGGTTGTAAATTAAGTGTATTAAAAGGTAGCATTTTGGAATTTGCTATTAATCATAACTATTTACCTTCTACGGAAGAACTTGTACGGTTGCTTGTAAAACTTTTGGCTTGCTACTTATCGATTTCTAATATGGACAGTGATAAATCATACTATTTCAAGTGTAAATCAAACTTTGGCATAGAAACTTATCATCCTATTGCACAGCTAATTACATGACACGAGTGATAGCTCTTGCCTTCTAATGTGTTACTGATAGCCGTTTGCTGCGATAGAAATGTTTTCAACGGTTAGTATTTATTTCTAGACATCTAAAAACCTCCTCAGGTTTTATAATTCATTTAGTCAAAGTAATTGCGTATAAAGAGTAAGTATTGCTAGAAACCCTACAAGCAGATTTTAATAAAAGGCTCAAAGATATGTAGGCTTGTATTGTGGTTGATGTCAATACTAGCATTGATTGGAAGAATCCTTAAAGTATGAGGTATGCAGCAATAACATATTATATGCCGACGTTATCTTTTTTGGTATGCCAATTTTAATGTGTTGTTCCGATGCGACTGAAGCTCCCTAAATGTTTAGTTATCCCCACTAACAAGACTTGTCCCGTCTCTTAAGCCCTCTACGACTAGTTCTTGGCCTTCAACACGACGATAGATATCCTTCACGTCATCTGTAGTTGTCTCAAAATGACTTGTGGCATCGTAGCTTTTTGAAATAAATATATTATCTTTCGCGCCGGTTTCTATAGGTGCATATAAAGGTATTGGTGGGCCCTGGGTATAACAGTTAGTTTGAAATATATAATGATCTTAGCTAGCTGCCACACCATAAACTTCTCTTCAATTTTTCCGAGGCGCTGAAACCCAGGTTCAAGCTCTAGGTGGTGGTTGGCGGAGGTTTCGGCGATAGTGGATACAATAGCAATATAATATCCTTGAGGACAAACATTGTGAGCGCTAGAGACGACGGCGATATAAATATCTGGATATTTGGTCAGTTCCAGAAACATATCTTTATTTGTCTCACCAACCATTTTTTCGTCCAACTTGAGACTGTGGAATTATAAGTTGACATGAGTCACTATTGTCAGTTCCTGTAAGAGGATGGTTCAAAATGCAGATTGCTTTCAGAACGTGACCTGTGATTTGGACTTTATTTGGAAAGTAAGATGGATCGGAAAGAATTTTCTTTGCCTTCGTTTCAAACTTCATTGGAGGCTCGCCTCCTTTATCTTGCATGGTTGCCTTGATACCGACAGCTTTTTCGCCATCGTAGATTACCTCGTCAATTTTTGTATTAAGCATATAGGTTCCACCGTAGATGGCTGACAGCCGTGCAAATCCTTGGGGAAGTTCTCCGAGACCGTAAAGGGGGTAAATGTAGGGCGATTTCCCATAGCGAGAGACGGAAACACCATATAGTCGAATGCGCTCGATAGCCTCGGGGGCGCGGCCCTTCTCTTCCAGGTAGCTATCGGTTTGATAGAGGGCCATGGCGTGCCCAATGAAATCTCGAGTGCTTGCCTCGAGGGAGAACTTGTCATAAACGTCTTTCATAGTACAAGTGCCAATACTCAAACCTGGCCATATAATTAGCTGAATTGATATGAAAGCCTCACATTACAAAGTGAATACCCTTATGACTCGCTGAGTCGGCTAAATCGAATGTACCAATCCACTCGATGAAACTCTTCATTCTCCTTTTTTCAAAAATGCCCATCAAAGAAGACCGTAAAGCTTCACCCGCGTCTGAAGGCACTTTTGCAACTGTAGCTTTGGCTCCCGAGCCTTGTTGTACATAGCTTCCAGCAACTTGTCTAAACTCTAGGTATCGGGTAACGTCTGTCGAGACCAGAATATTGGTCAGCTCACCGCTGCTCAGCAGTAACTTGGGCACTAGGTCAATATTCCAGTCATTGGCACGTCCATATTTCTTCCATGGCTCTTCGCCCTTGTTATAGTTTCCGTATTTCTTGAAAAGCTGCTGAAAGTTAAGAGACGTCGACAATAAACGTTAGGTTTCTCACAGTTTCAATATTAACGGAGGCAGCCTCCCTGCGATGTATTAATTGAGTTTTCCTGATTCAGAGGCAAATTTACTCACCCTCCATAGTAATCATTCCGGTCGATATGCAGGACCTTTTTGCCTTTGACACTGAGAACGCTACGGATAATTTAGCCACGAAATCACAATTCAAGCCGAAGCTCATATTTATTATACCCAGACAGAACACATTCCGTTAGCCCTAGGAACGGTTGATAGAGATTAGCTATGCTCCTTGTGCCCCTCTATCTGGCGGGGAAGGAGGAGGGGTCAAGCCTCACCTGTTCCAAGGACAACTACATCATATTCAGGGGCTATCTCATCCATGGTCGGCTCGAAATGAAGAGAAAATTGAAAATAAAGTTAGGTCTACAGATCTTACTGATGTCAGAAAAAAGATTTATAGGCGAAGTTGAGCAGGCGATCTAGAAGAGGAGTGTTTATTAGACGTTGTCTTGTTTCGCTTACTGCTTCAGCTTACTGCCTCATAATTGTCTCGAGAGCTCAAGGATCTGACGCAACGCCACTTGATGATCTTGGTGAATGCGTACGATTCTATTTTAGTAATAACCGAGCCCCCACACTTTAGTTACCACTTTAATTATCTACATTTCAATGAAAGACTTACACAAGTACTGGGAATATCTTCTGTAGATGCCATTCTAATTAACCTGCTTGTGATATCTCTCTGTGTTAAATTATTCAGCTTTTTCGAAATCAACGCTTTAAATATTAAACTTTACGTATTTATCTTCTGTTCTTCTTGTGAATTTTCGTCGGCCTTACGCTGAGAGTTGGTTGTAGATAGATCTTCCTCAAAGAAACTCTTTGGACGATAGGCAGCTCCATCTCCAGAAAGATTAATCTCAGGATCTTTTTGTGCCAGAATTCGTGCCTCTGTCCATGCGTACCATCGTTCTGTTAAAACCTGCTTAATACCTCTCTGAGTCCTCCTTACCTTCAAAGCCAGCCCAGTTAGCAGGTGACCCAGAGGCTACCTACAAAAAGAAAAACTTACGGCCTTGTCTCTATCTTCACTTTCTGCTTCTCCATAACCCGCATTGAGTCTCTCTCTCTCATATGATGCAGTTGCAATACGGTTTTTCTCTTTAGCGCAGACCCACCATAGGGCGTGTAAATCTTCCCAGCTCTTTCCACGCAACTCTTCCACGGCCCAGCTCCTTCCAAAAGCAGCATCTTCTTCGGGCGTGTTGATTGCCTTTTCTTTACTGTGAAAAAATCCCCAGAGCCCATGGTTCTCATCAACTTTATACTCGGAACGCCGAGACGGGTCAAGAACGGGCTTAGGAAGGGGTGTCTTTGATACGGAAAGAGGTTGTCGCAGTCCTGTGCGACGTGTGCTGGATACACCACGTTCTCGATTCATATCTCGTGGATATTGAAGGTTAGACCTAGAAGTGAAAGCTGATGTTTGTTCATGTTGTGGCCGCTGCTTCAGGGAAACAGCAAGATTTAATGAAAGGGGCTGTTCGAAGAGAACATTTTGACAACCGGTGGCTATTTCTCGAAACTTTCTGGTTGTAGGTCTCGTGAGTATCAACATTTTTGGAGGTTATTGGGTTTAACTTACTATGGATAGGAAATTTTAGGCGCCTAATTAGCCCAAGTAGGATGAAGTAAAAGTGCACGGTCCGGTTGTCGCGGGCAGTAAGAAACTACATTTTGCGAAAACTGATTAAACGTTATTTCAGGTTATCACGATGAGTATCTTAACAAGAATAAAGATCACTGTAGAATGTGGTGACAACTGGATGATTTGATAGACCTAACCTTAAAAAATTTAGGAATCCAACAAGAATTCTAACCCTAAACCATAGCGAGCGAAATATACAATTATATTTCATCAGATCTTACGAGGTAAACATCATTAATTGCCGTCTGTAATGTTCGAAATTAAATCATATTCTTACCTTACTACGCCAAAAGAGGTGAGCATAAACATGAAACACACCCAACTTTACAGTATATTAACTTTGTGTCAGATCAAAATACCAAAAGTAGCAAATAATTATCAGAAACAAGGATGTTCTCAGAGAGAGAGAACATGAACTTATCTTCTTTGCCTTCTACAACTGCAGCATGAGTGTATCTATCCATGCTCCTCTGCAAATTTCGAGGTTTTCAGCATTTACACTCTTCTAGCCTGTGTTGATTCCATCATGCCTTTCCAAATGCATTTCATGCGTTGTCTTTAACTACTGCTTCGGCTTCTTCAATTAGGTTTGAATTGATAGGGCGCCTTTATTCGCTTCTTCAGGGCTGCTCATTATGACCTCGATTGCACCCTTTTCGATCATCCTCAACATCTCAACTGTTTCCGTTGCTACCGGCTTGGCATTCAAGGAAGGGACAGTTGTCATCATTGGCAGCTGAGTTGATTGACATGTACTTAAGGGTCCCTTAATTGGGATAGGTAGGCATAGAGGCCAATATGTTCGGTCTCTGTCTTCATTATGTTCAAATCCTGTCCAGGGTGCACTTTTAGTTAGCCAGTACTCTTCTCGAGATAAAATCTCTGCCAATTTCTAAATATTCAGACTGCCAATGCCCTAATTTTGACATCTCACTCGCGATAGGCTACTACTTCTCGTGCTCGCACGTCTTCCCTCGTAGAGATTTAGATACTGATTACTATTTTTCCCTTTAATAGATGAAGAAGGATAACGTCAATTATTAACCAAGAAGATCATACGATAATTTTGCTGATTAATTTAATAACTTTCGCTATTGTTACAAAAAAATTTAATGAATGCCCCCCGTTACCTTCCTTGGAGACGCTGCCTGCTATGAGCAAGTTTAGACTCGCATGAATTGTAACATCAGACATAGAACTAAATACAATCTCTTCTGTCAGTCTTATTCTTTACATGTTTTTTCTTCAGTTCGTACAAATATCACTCTTTCTCAGCTTTTCGACTCTGCTCAGGATAACCAACTACTGTATGGCTGAACGTTATCCGTATCGAAGGCTAGGTGATGATAAATTTCCAATCACCCAATTATCCCTTATCGGTAGGTTTTCATCATCATAAATGAATGGAGCTAAATAATAAGCTTTAAATTTTCGTTCCATTAAACTAACTTTTCTCAGCCATCTTTCGCCTAGCTGAGCCGATCGCTCTCACCTCCATCTTCCCATACGCCTGGAAATTAGTCCAAAATTTTGAGATAGGCGATAAACAAAATGCTTCTTTCTACTCTGGGCTATTCATATCTGCATTTGCATTTGCAGAGGCCTGCACCAGTATGTATTGGGGTTCGCTATCGGATAAAGTAGGAAGAAAGCCTGTTTTACTCTGCGGATGTCTAGGGACCGTTATCAGTTTACTAATTGTAGGACTCGCAACCAATATCTGGGTTGCACTTGCAGGGAGATTTATTGGAGGTATGCTCAATGGAAATATTGCCGTGATACAAACAATGGTCGCTGAATTAGTAACCAACCCCAAACACGAACCAAGAGCGTACGCAATTATGCCTTTTGTCTGGTCAATGGGCACAATAATCGGTCCAATAATAGGAGGAATATTTTCAGACCCGACTCAATCTTTTCCAAGTATTTTTTCGATAGATGGCATTTTCGGTCATTTTCCATTTCTCTTACCAAATCTCATCTGTGCCTGTATGCTTTGCGTCAGTATTTTAATAGGTTATTTTCTACTTGAAGAGACTCATCCTCAAATACAATCACGGGTAGAACTCTCAGCATCGTCGTATATTTCGGATCAGACATCTCTGCTCTCTAGAGCTAATGTTCGAAAACATGGTGCAATTCGGACTCGCACCTGGTCTTCTAGTTCATTAAGTGTGAGCAATGACAGTGCACAGGATGAGCCAAAACAGAGAAATGACTCTCTAAATATTTTCACAAAACAAGTCACTGATCTTATTGTTGCTCTGGGAATATTCTCGTTCCACAGCATGACATACGATAATCTCCTTCCAATTTTCCTTGAAGATAAATCGCAGCCAAGTATCAATATGGAGAACACTGCAAGCTTTAATAGCGTTCAGTCTACTGCTGGACTAGGTTTAAGTGTTCAGCGAGTCGGCATGATCATGTCTGTAGATGGAGTTATGGCTCTATTCATTCAAGCGTTCATCTTCCCAGCTGCTGCTACAAAAATTGGAGTCTACAGACTCATTCTTGTCGTGACTCTTTTACATCCTCTCTCATTTCTCGTTATGCCTTTCCTCACTGACCTTCCACTACGCTGGCTCTCAACGGGAATCTTCACGTGCCTTGCCCTCCGAAACATACTGTCAATCATTGCTTATCCAGCTCTCTTGATTTTAATAAGGAAAGCAGTGCGTTTTCGATCCTTTTTAGGAAGAGTCAATGGACTAGCCGCATCTATAGGAGCAGTGTCCCGGACTATAGCCCCTCCTGTGTCTGGATATCTTTACAGTGTTGGCTCATGCACTAAAATTAGGGGCCTGGCCTGGTATGCCAGCGCATTCGTAGCCGTAATCGGTATTATGCAATTTCTTACCATAAAAGGATTAAGATCATATATTGATGAAGAATACATGGTGGACAAAGAGATCCAGATCTTGATTGAACCTTTAGATGATCAGGAAGATCACACTGACTTTGGCACTGATTCAATATTAGATTTACGTGAAGATATTTCCTTGTAACGCTCTTGCTCAGACATACTTTTATTAATAATCGTCTATTTTTTTTAGTTATTTTCCCGGTTATAGTTTTTGCTGATAAATAATCTGCAGCTACTTAAACTGCACGCAAGAAGGAATCTCAGAAAATGAACAAGAATGAACTAGCAATTATATATATGCATAGCATCAACTGGACTAGATATGAGTGAATACAACTTAAGGTTGTCAGTATTAGATGTGAATAAGCCACGAGCACCATTTGTGTGTAACTTGAATCAGAGGAACTTGGATCATGCGGTTATTCTATTGACGGCCAAGATAAAACGGTAACGATGACGATTAATACAATGATTACGAATAGGGCCGGATGGTGTAGCGGTATACCATCCGGGCCGATCTTCCAAGTAAGGTCTGGGTAGCCTGAACATCTGCCCCACCCGAGACCGGATGTCGCTGGTTCGACTCCAGCAGGTCCTACCTTACTGAGGGAAGCTACATTGATGATGGTGGCATGTCTGGATAACCCAAGGTTTTTTGAAATGTTTCCCTTGCCTTGGGTGAGTTCCTTGGGTGAGTTTCACGGATGGTAAAGTTCGATAGGGGTGAAGGAAAAGCTGCCTATCACAGCCGTAATGTTACTTGCAAATGATATCCGTGGCATGGTGTTCATCACAACTATATCATCATTGTAGCTGACTGAAATCGACACCTGCGTGGGCCGCTAAGGCGTCAGATCGGGTACAAGAAATCAAAAAAAAAAAAAGATTACGAATGGACATAAGTAGTATGGATTCTCTTTAGAATCACAGATTAGCTTTCGGGTCGGATGGCTTAGCGGTGAGTCGTCCGCTTGTCTTAGTAGAGTTCGGGCAGCTTGGGCACGCTCCTTTACAGATCATCACTAGGTCGGGATATTTAGACAGGGATAATTTAGAGATACGAGCACTGAGTCTTGATTTTCCCCATCCTGAGCGACATTACGGGTAGGAAGAGTCGAGGTACATGTCTAATTACTATTAATCATATCCTAGGATATTTTATTGCCTGGAGAAAATTAAGTTATATAGGTATTCAGTACAATGAGACTCTGGCGTCTTTTCCCAATTAGGATTAGTGTAACATAATAATTATATCGACTTTAAAAAAGAGACCAGAGAGATAATCCAGAAATCACTTTCCAGATCCGATAAGCATGTCATCTGGACGGCTTCAAGGTTTCGTGAACCGCACAGATCGCTCAGCTTCACCATTCAGCAATGATCGGAAAGCTGCCCAATCTTTAAAATTCGGAGGTAGGCCGATTTTGTCCTCGGCTTTAGACTATCCACCAGCAACACAACATACCGAGCACCAAGCTTTAGCTCTCGACTCAACTGTCGGCTCAGATTTTGATCATACTAAATCCGACATTCCCATAAATGAACCATTTGGGGAGGTGCCACAGAGTTTCAGACAAGAAGATGACCGTTTGAGGGATAGACCAAGTTGGGATCAGGACCAGCAAATTTCTCTGTATAACCCTCATAGAAATGTACAGGGCTCGAAGAAAATCTCTGAACACAATATAATTCGGAATGATATTCAATTTGCCACTGGCGGAAGATATGTCCCGCAGCAAGAGAATGCATCTGTTCGCGCTCCTATGACAGGGCGATTCCAATCGCTTGAGAAGATAAACCTTGAATTGCGAGGGGATGGACCTTCTGCACATTTGTATCATCAGGAAGACTATGTGCCTCGGGAACCGCTTCATTCTGAACAAGACGACTCAGATGTGGATCGACTTGATGGAGTAGATGATGACATCAACAGCGAAATCACCACTAGAAATTCAACTCCTAGTCGTCCGAAGAACTTACGATCGGCCAAAACTGAACATGTTCACCAAACAGATAGCAATGCAGTTTATCTTGGTATTGATTATAATGATGAAGCATTAAAAAAGATGAAGTACTCTGAGCTTGAAGCTCAGTCTTGGGAAGACATCCCTAACCGCAAAGTTTTTTCGTATCCACGGGAGTTAAGAGGTCCTAAAATAACACTAGAAGCCAAGATGGATTATTATTTGGCTGCGGCACACAAAGAAAAAGTCCCCGCAGGGCCAGCTCGTAAATCTGTAGAAGCTTTTTATGAGCAACTAACAAGCAAAGAGTGGGATCAGGCAGGTGAAATATTTATTGAGAAGTTCACTATCCTCATGCAAAGACTACAAGAAAAGAGACGAGAGAAAAGGCACATTGCAGAGCAGTTCGAGAAGGAAGTTCACACAAGAGAGAAAGTCGTCCGAGGACATTTGGAAAAGCTTGATAAAAAACTAGACGACATGCGAACTAATGGAGAAAGCCTACTCATCAGCTAATTAGCTGGATTGTACTTTACTTTGCAATGATCCGAGTCATACACACAAAAGAACTTCAGGATCGGTACAGTACGCATCTTCTAACTATTTAGATGTACCGAGAATTAATTAAGGAGGTAATTAAGGCTTAACCAATACAGACTAATCCTTGGAATTTGTAATGCATATATCTCAGTTTATCTGTTATACTTTAATTCGGATCTTTAATCGCTAACTTTTCAAAGCTTCGGCTTTTGTAAAAAAAGTAATTGCAAATGCATCCGAAAGATTTAATAGAGGACTTTGTTACAGAGTGTTAATGGGCTGTCAAAAGATAAAATCTGAAATATGCGCAACTTCTCATTATCATTGTTACACGATTTGAGCCGGTTGCCTTACAATTCGAGGAAGCTCGATATTTTTAGTTCCACTCCGCGGACTCTGATCTGTAGATAGCGACGAGAAATCTCGCATATTCGAAAATAACTTTACATCAAACAGCTCTGCGTTGAAGAGGATTGTCTCTGGATACGGGATAGATATGATACGTTACGGATGTTGCAACATTAAAAGGTTAAGTCAGACAGTGGAAGGTAATTTTAATTAATCATGATCACCACAGAATATTCTAAGCTTTACATTGATATGTATACTAGAAAGTGCATTTATTTTTTCTTGATAACTCTTACTTCAAGCAAGATATTTCTTGCATAGACTAAGAACTGCTCTCTATCCTTATTTATATTTGTTATTTGATGAGCTGGAGAATGGTGTTGGAATTACTGGTTACATTGAAAGGCCTTAGAGTGAACTGTTAACGATTCTTGCATTTTATACTACTCCCAGTATTTCATTTCCACTCGAGTAAATAGACCTCTCGACTGATCATTCAAGTTGTAATAGTGACAACTAGAAACGAACGTGATTACTTTGAGGAGGGTGAGCAAGTTTTTCTGACACCATTAACTCACAAATCAAATCGTTCAAATTCCTCGATCAACCGAGGTGGTACGTTTCAGCCGAGTAACCATTGATCATACTCGACAGGTCTTCCCCTAAATCTAATCAAGTACCATCCCATTTTTCCTTGATTGCGTCAAATTTGTTCGCGACGTCGAAGAATACTCTCAAGGATAGTATCCCATTTTGCCTGTCAACTACCTCGCTACACCCGGTCTACATGCTGCTTCTGACACCCTTTATCCCTGGTACGTTGAAGCCTTGATGCAACCGTAGCAAAGCAAAGTCACACATTGAAGAACAATGGCTTATGCCATATGTCAAATTACTGTTTCATGTAAGCTGCAGCAAATTAAATTCTGCCTGCTGCGTCTACAATCTCAGGTCTGTAGGTGTTAACTTTTTGTGATTCAGTGGGAAACGCTTGGAGATTAGTAGGATCCTTTTGAGCTGACGTTATGCTAACTTTCACTGGAGTATCAACAGATATTTTTTGAAGTCGCGTCGTTATAAGGTCTAAAGGTTCTATGCTAATGAAAATAGATGATCTATCTTCAAAGATTGAAACATACCTCGCCAGTGTTGAGATAAGAATTTAGGATCCTATCGGAAATAATTTCTTGAAGACCCCAAAGTATTAACAGAAGATTAGGGACTAAATTGTTTCCTCATTGTAGAGCCGTCCAGGTTGTCTTTTCCGGAATAATTGCAATTGTTTTACTTAATCGCTCTGTAACCATGAGGACATAGTCCCAAAAAATGAAATCAATGTTGACCGAATGAAAAGGTTTAGGTGGCGACAAAATTGGTTGGAGAGATTCTCAAGGTTGGTGTTGGCGAGTGGCGTTAACTATAAATTCCCTAAAATGAAAAATAAATAAGACCGGAATCTTTTCTCAATATCAAAAATGTGGAAATTTTCGTTTAGTTTTTCATTTTCCATTTCTCAGGGGGGATATCAGATTTATGCTCCAAATGAAGGGCATCTGGTTTTGCATAAATAATTCATTGACATGCCTCAAAACAAATCAGCGCCATTTGACCTTGCAGCATTGTTTTTCTCGATCAATTCAATCAATTTCCTACACAAATTGTTTTGGTATTAGACGTCTTTCACCTTATTTAGGGCTAATTTGAACCGTTGAAATCAGGAACGCACATGTCTACATATCACCTTCCTCGATTTTTTCAAATTAGAATCTCAAGTTTTATTTTAGATGGCTCAACGGTAAGGTATTTTACTTTACTCTCAGAACAATCTTTCAACTCAAGTCTCGAAAATGCATTTGCCACTATATTTTGCTTATCTGGCCTATGCCATACTTTCAATCTAAATGTCGAAAGGTACTGCGAACTTCCCTGATGTTGCTGATTTAGTCAGAGTAGCGATGAGGTTGTTGTCATCGACGTCTACGTTGCAATTTGAACCATTGAACTCTGGTCCGTGTATATAATAGTTGGTAATTTTACTTTCTTTATCATGTGTCGAAATTGTGAAATCACCCAGCAACGGCGCGCAATTTCCAGTTGGGTGAGCCAGTAATTAATTTATTTTTTGAGGAGCTGAGATAAAAAGAATATAGGTCTCACGGATTTTTGCGTTGGCAGATCTCGGCTAGGGTGATATATTATCGAGCCCTTACCTTTCCCAGAAGCACCGAGGTCTGCATCTAGCGATTTCTCTGAGTTAAGTGAAAAGGCATGGTTGAGTTTTGTATGGAGTTTTGGAGAGACCTGGAGGATTCGGTTTCGTCCGGAGTGACATCTATAATTCCAGTCGCAGTTAAATTCCTTTTCCTTCTTATATCTGATTACTTTGTTCTAAGTTCCGTATTTAGTTTAACCTTAAGCGCGCGTAGTCAGAGATAAACTGACGTAACCAACCTGTAAACCCGAAATAAAATTCTAGCTGCTTGAGCGTCCTTAAAAGTCGAAATTTCCGAATCGCTTCAGCATGTCAGAGGTAGAGAACAGACCAAGCGCGTCAACTTGTTGACCTAAAGAGCTACTGATGGGTACGCGAGAAATCCTTTTTTGGGCTGATGTTGTTGAGAACATGGCCTGTTTCCAACAGTGATCGCTTGTGTTTCGAACTATATGATGGGAACAATGTGTGCTATGATGGAACGAGTCTAATGATTCAAACATTGTTTGAGATTGGAACCTTGCTCTGTATATACATATCGGATACATGTTCGGTATGTTTGGTATCCAGAAATCAGTATCCCTGACCACAGACGTTCTCCGTGTGAAGCTGTATATAGTGATGGTGTACTTGATTCTAGAACTGTTAATGTAAAGAAAAATAATCATCGAATTCATGAGACCTTTCCATTCCACAATATCATAACTTTAACAGATGTGAACCGTTTTGAGTTTTCGAAACACAGATATGAGATGATTAATTTATTCCACAAAATTGCACGAAAAGATGACAATGTTGTCGATTTATGTCCTTGCAATTTTTCTCTCCCCGGAGAATTGTGTCAATAATACGTTGAGCGTATGCTGAAAGTTAAGAAATCCCGTGATATCACATTTAAACGTTTATTGTCCACGGTGAGAAGATCAGTGAACTTATGTTGATGATCGTCTTTAACTAGCCACTGGTAAAAAAAAGCACGCGCAAACTATTGTCAAAATGAAGTTGCACCCTGCACCCTGCAACATTTATATCAGATTGAGTAGGAATCGAATATGCATCCGGGAGATAGATTTGGTTTAAAGCTCGAATATCTATCACAATCCGTTCTCTTGTGTGGCGTTTTTCTAAATAACGAAACAGGGACATGAAAATGGGGTGAGACTTTGAGTCAACCGCAGTCGACTCTGGTTGTGTAAGTTTCAAAAATTTTATCTATGAATTGGATCATTCCTTGGCTAGGTCTGCCGTGTATTCGGTACACCAATCTGGAACCAAATTGATTGGCATTTCCCCACCTGTAGGTGTTTTTGCAAAGCACTGTTGATCTTTCCATAGTATATCATATTTTTCTACTAATATTGCAGTTTTTTCTTTGCTCTTGGTTTCCATAGATAATATCTCAATGTAGGCAGATTAGTTCGACACGTTTATGAAGATCTCTTTGTATCTTAGACCCTGGACCCATGATTAGTTAAAGTTAACGACGATAAAGCAGCAAGAAATCCTTTGTACACAAGCCTTGACTCAGAGATTATTATTTTTGATGGTTATGCCACGAGGTGGTATATCTCTAAGTAGTTGATTACACGTAATCTACTGTAAAGCTCAGCATCAGTGATCTTTCCAAGTGGAATGTGCTTTCTAATTGTGACAGCTATATTTGAATTATTTTGTAATAGAACCGCATCACATTGTTTGGTTACTAGGCAAGGGGAATTTGTGAAAGCTTCCCTGGCTAGTGGCTCGTATACCATGTCACAGTTAGGAATGCACAAGTCGCTACTTTTTCTAGAAGCTATCGCAATCATGGCTTCGGACTGGGGCTGTGCCACTGATTTGGTCTCAGCAATTACTGGAATACTTTTGGGTCCGGCGTGGAATTGTGTGTTGATATCAAATTCTATGCCATGGTATTTGGGCATTACTAGCCTTTGTTCATCAAGGTCAATCAACCAGCCTTTAGGAGCCGCGATGTCATTTCCTGTCAATGCCTTTGCTGCAAGACTTTCTACTATACAAATCTCACACTTAGAGTGTGCCACAATACCATCTTTGCAATGGATTTAAAAATCTAATTCTGTCAATTTTGAAGCAACATGAAGAGCCGTTCCGAGTCCCCGAACTTTCATTCCTTTTTTCCTTTTTATATATCACGGCTGTCGGACTATGAGATCGGAGATATGCGCGATCAATTAAAGACACTACGCAACCAGTATCCAAACAAATATTCACTTGATAGTTATGGGGACCAGAGTTACTGACTTGTTACTAAGCATAGCAGCGTCCTCAAAACGCACAGCCTAGTGGGGCAGTTGACTTAGATGCTGTTGAAGTAATTATGATAAGCGGCGATGGTGGCGGTTTGTCCAATTTTTTCTTAGATGCTGAAGAAGCTGATGGTGAAGATGACGACTGTTTATCATTTTCATCATCATTTAGGTAAGAATTTTTATAATGCCACCGCTGGAGGTGTGCATGGGGCTTGTTTCCAGACTGAAGCTTAGTTTTTCAGATATGGCTAGTGTGAGATTTCGACCGGACGTTGCCAGATGCGCCGGCTTTGGGTCATTTAGGGCTCTGCGGTGCTGTTGTTCTTACATTGTAATTTTTAACGGCCTCATAAAAATTAGCAGTTTCCGAATCGCTGACTAGATCGCTGTCCGAGTTATCCCCATCGATTCCTTGAAATTACGCACTGTCATAGAGGTCTGAACCTTCAGCCTCCGAGAGATTACGTTCCGCTTCATCAGCGCCATTTAGATTATTTAGCTCTGTGTTGTAAGCCTTACTTCTTGAGTTATTATTTTTGTTGCTACTAAACTGGAACTCAGTGCCACGTTTTTCAAGATTTCCACGACGATCTCTTTATTTGTGTTCGGCTGCTTCGCTCGACTGTTCGGGCTTAGCTACCCCACGTTTGAATTCATACCGGTTTCCAGCCTTTGCTTGATCTATTTCACGGTCCTGGGAGGAGAGGCGTAGTAGGGGCGATTTGAAGAATATGGGCGGAGAGATGTAATTTGATAATTATTGGATAAAGATGGCTTCACAGTCTTTATTTAGTATGTGCTGCGGCTTCCATATATCAAACAATGTCGATTTGAGTGTTTCAAGGCTTGGATGAACGTAGTTATTTAAATGGCAGTAGTGGGCTCCTGAATATTTGCACTTAGCCGGCTCTCAATCAGCAACAATTTGGCGAAGAATATAGAGGCTATCCTGTTGTAAGTTTGATCCTGGAAGTTGAATAGTGTTTCACGTCGCATTATGTTCAAATTTCTCATGTCATATCATTGTATCAAAATGTTGTGTTATTTATTTGGGATACACATGTAACTGAAAAGCTCAAGGAAGTTGTAGCAGACAATTGCTAGCACTAGACAGTTGGATGTATTCAGGTTAGTTACTGAAATATCAAAAGGGTAAAAGAGGATCTAGAGTAATACCGTATTTAAGTATGTGTAGATAAAGTAGTGCTTCACCAGGTGCTATACGAAAACAAGCTTCTAGTTCCTCATACCAGAGATGATGTCCTGCTCTTAGGCCCGCGCAGACCATGTCCCGACTTCTCCATGTGTGACTTGCCTTTATCCGTGCAGTGAAACTGAAGATAGTGTCATATATATTTTTGCCGTCGACAAACTCTACTTTGTCTTCCGCGCTATCAACAGTTAAATAGTACTCAATTTCCTGCGTGCGAATCTTGTTTTAAAGTTGATTACTATCATTTATTGCTACTACTAAGATTCACGTGATGAATAATTGAAAGTACCAAGTTGTTCAGTTGTTGGGATATCACTGTGAACATTTCGCTCGATGATTCGGGAGCTTCTTTGCTAGAATCGTTGCTTGACATGACTTTATTTTCCTTCTATTGTTTACTAATCAGGGGAGATTCCTACGACGGATTGGGAAATGCAGCTAGATTTTGTTGTTTGACTCATTTTAATTAAGGTTATCAACTAATAACTACACAGCGGCGATAGACCCATCGTAGTTGTTTAACCAAGTCAAGGGGATTGCAATTGTGCTGTCTTTAGAGGCACTTGAGAGAAGGTTTTTTTCAGGTCCAATCATTAGCAAAACTTTGAGCTGAAGAGAAACAAGTGATAGAGTTAGGTCTCTATTTTCGTAAATTATCTATTTGAGGCGTAATGAGAATAGCCTCACTGAAGTTTTTTTTCATTGACGCGTCAGTTCTCGTTAGACGTGTGTTGAAGGCGAACACGGTAGGGAAGATGATCTGGTTGTGAAGGAAAATCTGGTAAAGGTAATAGTGTTTCAATATTAGAACTTTTTGCGTACTTAAGATTTTTTTTTTTTTTTTTACGGATTTGAAAGTTTAAAAGATGATTGAATGATCAGGTCAAGAGTTCTCGGGTGTCGGTGTCGATTAGAGCTTTATTGTCAGGACACACGAAATGCGACAGGCAAGAACTCAATAAAAGAGGATATAATAAAGCTAAAGAGACAAACTAATCATACACGAAGTGAATATTATAAATGGAATATTAACCGAGCCAAGA
>JAATOF010004966.1:0-11311 GCA_013170925.1 Podosphaera leucotricha
GTCATTGCAAGGGAGCCTAGCTTCTCGGCAGAGGGTGTTGATAGTCATGCACTCTTCGGGATGTGCCAAATGCGGGCCGCCATAGCAAGCCCCGCAACGTCACAGACCTCGGCACAAGCTTACCAATCAACTGCCGCGTTTGAATTCGTCGATCTGGCGCCGTTCGCGCTTTGTCGGACGGCCCGAGCCCGCAGCGCGCTCCGCCCAGCCGACTTTTTCTTCTCCCCCTTCATTACGGGGCTCAGGCGGCGTCAGATCCTCGTAGAGACGCTGAGCTTCGGGCGCCGGGCCACGGCGCGTGCCGATAGCCACGACCTTCAGCATCTTGATGGTCCGCGTCATGCGCGAGGTAATGACGTCGCCGACCTTCACGAGTTGGCTGGCCTTCTCGGCCTTGACGCGATTGACCTTGATCTTGCCCTCGGTGACGGCCGTCGCGGCGAGCGTGCGCGACTTCGCGATGCGGGCGAACCAAAGCCACTTGTCGAGACGCTGAGAGGTCTCCCCGGCCAAAGTCGGAGGACCTGCCTTCGTCGTCATGTGGGGTTCTTTTCTCGCGCCTGTTTTGCGAGTGCATCGCGCAGCGCGCCCAGCGACGCGAAGGGCGAATCCGGATCCGCGCCACCCTTCTTGGGGGGATGGGCGGACCGCATCACGGGTGCCTGACGGTCCTCGTGACGGCGACGGTCATCACGGCCGCCGCGATCATCCCGGCGACGTTCACGGCCACCGCCGCCGTCGCGCTGGTGACGCTCACGCCCGCGGTCCTGGTCACGCTGGCCGCGGCGATCACGATCGCGATCACCACGATCTCTGTCGCGGCCACGGCCGCCATGGTGATCGCGCTGCGGCTGTGCGTTGCCGGCCTGGTCGGCCGCAGGCGCGACGCTTGCCTCGCCACCAGTAGCGGTAGCGGCGGCTGCCCCTGCATTCTGCGCCGACGCGTCGCTTCGACCGGCGCCATTCCTGTTGCGTCCACCATGGTGCTGACGGCGATTGCGGCCACCTTCGCGACGGTCGCCCTGACCTTCGGGCCGTCCCTGACGATCCTCATGCCGGTGCCGGCGGGGACGCCAGATCTCGATGACGATGGTGTCTGCTGCAGCTTCTTCAGCCTTGGCTTCGGAAACGGCGGCCTCGCCGCTGACGGGCGCTTCCGCAACGGCGGTCGGCCCATCCAAGGCTGCAGCGGTCTGGGGCTCACCATCGGCCGCGACGGCATCAGCCGTCGGTGCCGTTTCAGGCGCGGTCGCAGGAGTATCGCCTGCACCCTCAGCCGTTGGGCCGGGTGCGGGCGCTGTCTCGGCCGACACTGCGGGTGCGTCTGCCTTCGGGGCTTCGGCGGGCTTCGGCATCGTCTTGCGATCGAGGCGGAAGCCGAGAGCCTTCAGAACGTTCGACAGCTCGTCCGGCGAGCAGCCGAGGATGGACATCATCTCAGGCGTAACGATGAACCCGCCGTCTCCCGTCGCGCCCTTGGGCGGCTGCGCCGTGCCGTCCGGGCTCTGCCGCCACGCCAGCAATGGGCGGATCAGATCAGCCAGGCGCTCGAGAATGTCGAGGCGGATGGCTCGGGGACCGCAGACATGGAAGCCGTAGGTGCGATAGAGGGCGTCCGGCGTCGTCGGGTTCACGGCAGCGGATGTCAGGCCCGCGCGCGGCAGCTCCGGGAGCGTCTCCATCGAGATACCCTGAGCAGCCGCGTTCTTCAGCAGCCACAGCGTTGCGGAGAGTTCAGCAGGCGCCGGCTTCAAAAGCGCGGGGAAGTAGATGTTGAAGGCGCCGAAGCGGACGCCGTACTTGCGCAACTGAGCGCGCGCCTCTTGATCGAGGCTCTTCATCATGTCGGCGATCAGCTCGCGCTTCAGCATGCCGAAGCTTTCCGTAAGCCTGAAGGCGATGCCACGCGCGAGGCCGGTCACGTCTTCAGCCTTGGAGATGTCCACGAGAGGCTTCAGGCGCTCGGCGATGACTTCATCCCGCCAGGCTTCGATGCGCGCCTGCACCTTCTCGCGATCCGGCCCCGAGAGATGCTCATCCGCCAGCAACGAGACCTGCGGTTTCAGCGGGTCATCCGCAGCCTCGAAGACTGCGATCTCTTCGTCGCGCCACAGCACGCGGCCCTGACGCGACAGCTTGAACGCATCCGCCTTCGCGGCGGCGACGCGGCGCGCGCGCATGCCGAGCTCGCGCGCGAGCACGTGCGCCGCAGCACTGCGCGCGGCTTTGCCGTGGATGCCCTCGGCTTGAGTTTCGGGAGTGAAGCGGAAGCCGCGCAGGCGGCCCACGAAATGATTTTCGACATGGATGGCGCCGTCCTCGGCGATCTCCGCCGAAAGCTCTTCCTTGTCGCGCAGGCCTTTCATGAGTGCACTCGTTCTACGATCGACAAAACGCTGTGTGAGCTGCTCATGCAGCGCATCGGAAAGACTGTCTTCAATGGCTCGCGTACGGGCCTGCCAATGAGCAGGGTCCTTGAGCCAGTCGGCACGGTTGGACACGAATGTCCACGTGCGGATGTGGGCGATGCGGTTGGCGAGCGTATCGATATCGCCGTCCGTCCGATCGGCGAAGGCGACCTGCTTCGCAAACCAGTCCTCGGGGACGCGTCCGTCGCCACTCATCAGATACGTGTAAAGCGTGCCGATCATCTCGGCGTGGCTTTGCGAAGAAATCTTGCGGTAGTCGGGAAGCTGGCACACCTCCCACAGCCGCTGTACGGCAGCCGTGCCGTTTGCGAAGCGCGCGACTTCGCGATCATTCGCCAGCGTTTCAAGCGCCACGACGTCATCGGCCATGCGGGCGCGCGCAAGGCGCTGCTCATTCGGCATTTCGCGCAAGCTGTCGCGAAGGCGATCGAGGGACGCAAAGTCGAGGCGGCGATTGCGCCACTGCAGGACGCGCACGCTGTCGAAGGTGTGCGTCTCGAGGCGCTCGACGAGATCGGCATCGAACGGCTCGCAGTTCCCGGTGACGCCGAAGCTGCCATCGTTCATGTGGCGACCGGCGCGACCCGCGATCTGGCCGATCTCGTTCGGCGTCAGGTTGCGGAAATTCTGGCCGTCGAATTTGCGAATGGCGGAGAACGCCACGTGATCGACGTCGAGGTTGAGACCCATGCCGATGGCGTCGGTGGCGACGAGGAAATCGACATCGCCCGATTGATAGAGCTCGACTTGAGCGTTGCGCGTGCGCGGCGAGAGCGCCCCGAGCACGACCGCGGTACCGCCGCGCTGGCGGCGGATGAGCTCGGCAATCGCGTAAACCTCGTTGGCCGAGAAGGCGACGACGGCCGTGCGTCCCGGCAGGCGCGTGATCTTTTTCTCGCCGGCGTACGTGAGCCGCGACAGGCGCGGCCGCGAGATGAAGTTGGCGCCCGGGATGAGATCCTGGATGGCGTCGCGCATGGTCTGCGCGCCAAGCAGAAGCGTTTCGGCGCGACCGCGCGAATGCAACAGGCGATCGGTGAACACGTGCCCGCGCTCGGGATCGGCGCAGAGCTGGATCTCGTCGATAGCAAGAAAATCCACGTCGACGTCGCGCGGCATGGCTTCGACGGTCGCAACCCAATAGCGCGCGCGCTCGGGCTTGATCTTCTCCTCGCCGGTGATCAGCGCGACTTTGTCAACGCCGATGCGCGCCGCGATCTTGTCGTAGACCTCGCGCGCGAGCAAACGCAGTGGCAGGCCGATCATCCCGCTTTCGTGACCGAGCATGCGCTCGATCGCGAGGTGGGTTTTGCCGGTGTTGGTTGGACCGAGAACCGCGGTTACATTGCGGATGCGCGTTTCCAGATCGCTGGCCATACGCGAAATCTCCCTTGAAGAGCCCCCTGGCATTGCATTGCGAGAGTTCGAGATCAAGCGTTTCGTTGAAGGGCTGCGGGTCTTTGTGCGCTGATGCACTCAGAGGCAGCAGAGAAAACCGGGTGCGCCCGCCTATCTCAGGCTGTCGTCACGAAAAAACGGAAAAAGCGCCGCAGCCAGACTGCAGCGCTTTGCCGTTGAATCTTTCCAATACCGCTTATTCGGCCGAGGCGACCCGTCCGCGCTCGGGCAGCTCGATATTGACCTTTTCAAGATCGATGCGTGCGCTGCCGATCGGCGTCGGCACGGTGACGGCCTGGGGCAGCATCAGCTTGGCGGCCGGGACAAGGCGGAAGACGATCTCGATGTCGTTCGAATCCGCCATCGCCTGTGTTTCCGCCGTCGGGCGGTAGCCAGCGATCGGCGTGTATTTCACGCGGCAGACCACGGCCGTTTCATTCGGGATGCCGGACACAGGCTCTTTGCGCGCGAACGTCAGAGCGAGATCGAAGCGCTGCTTACCGTCGAATATTGCGAACTTGCGGCCACAAGGGTTTGCCGCGTCGCTGTGCGTGATCGCGAGGATGGCGCTCAAGGGATCAACGACATCCTTAAGGTGATCATGCCTCAGCGGCACGGTGTCGGCAGCTTCGACAGTCGTCGGCTGAACAGAGATGCGCTCGATGCCATTGTCATTGAAGCCCATGGCCACGGAGCCATTGCGGATCGAGCTTTCATAATCGAAACGGAAATCGGCGGGTTTCGGCGTCATCGCGTCGAGCGATCCAGACGTGTGGGTCACGCCCTTCCACTTGAATACGCCGAGGAGCGCCGAAATCTGAACGTCCGTTTCCAAATTGTACGTCGAGCGGCCGACGTCCGACTTGAAATGGAAACCGCCGAGATTGAAGCCGTTGAGGCTGATCTTATAGGTGGCATCCACGCGGACGGGTGCAAAGCCGTTGTGCGCGGGGGCTGCTGCCGCGAGCGGCGATAGTGAAGAAAGAGCGGCGAAAGTCACGCTGCCCAGACCGGCAACTAACGCAAACACGCGACGAAACGAGACTTGGCACATGATCACAACCCACCCACCCGTTGCTCGCGCGACTCTCTCGCGAGGAGGGCAAAAGACGAACTACAACGTTCTTCGAAGAGGTCCATTTTGCCGCCCAACGTTTAACAATTCGCTCCCGCTTGCGCCGCCCCGGAGCACCGATTTACCCAGCAAATCCACAAGCATTGTTTTCTGTTCCGGCCCGATTTCACTATCTGTGTGACTGCTTTCCATCACGACTCGGCAGCTTCACGCCTTGACGCAAAGAACGCGGCTCGCGTATAGAATGCGCCAACGGTCCCGCCGATCCCGGTCAGCGGGGCCATTCTCATTGATTTTTCTCGCGATTTTGCGTCCGCCACTTACGGCGGCTCGGCGGTCGCGAGGCTTAGAGCCAAGGATTTAAGATGACCAGGCGCTGTGAGTTGACGGGCAAGCTGCCGCTTTCGGGCCAGCTCCGTAGCCATGCCGAGAACTCGACGAAGCGTAAGTTCCGTCCGAACCTCGTAAACGTGACTTTGATCAGCGAGACGCTGGACCGTAAGGTGAAGCTGCGTATCTCGGCCCATGCCCTGAAGTCGGTCGAGCATCGTGGCGGCCTTGATGGGTTTCTCGCGAAGGCGAGCCTCGAGGATCTGTCTCCCGAGTGCCAGAAGCTGAAGCGCGATATCGCCAAGGCAAAGGCTGAGAAGGCCGCTTAAGGCTTTCGCCGTTCGGCCTTTTCGGCTCCGGTTGATCTCGAAATTCACATGCGTCCGCCGGAAACGGCGTGGCGCATGTTTCGTATGCGGGCTACGCGGCGACCAGCTCTTCGAGATCGAGGGGTGCGGTGACCAAGGCTTGCGCACCGTTCCGCCGACGGACGATCCGATGTTCCAGGCGTTGCCCAGCCGTCGACTGTGGTTGCGACTCAAATCTCGATGGCGTCGCGCAGGTGGGCCAGCTCGGTCGACATGCGGTTGGTGACGGATTCGCCCTTGTCGGCGAGGCTTGTCATTTCCTGAGCCACAACGCCGAAGCTCGCGCCATACTCTGCGGCGCGGGCCGCCTCGATCCGGGCGTTCAGCGCCAGGAGCCGCAGGGTTTTCAAAGTGCCGGTGATGTCGGACGCGGCGTGCTCGACCTTGTCGAGTGCCGAAGACCCGTGCGTCAGACGCTCCGCGAGGCGCGACAAAGCGCTGGCCTCCAGGATAATGCCGTCGAGGAAAGCGGGCTCGCCTGTGTTGGGATTTATGGTTGCAGACGCGCCGCCCGTTTCATGCACGTACAGGATGCGGCCATCGCGATGGCAAATGCGGTAGCTCACCTGCCAATTGCCGCCCCGCGAAAGAGCATCGGCCACCGCCGCGTCCACTTTGGGCAGATCCTCTTTGACGATGAGGGTGGCAAAACCCGTCCGGTTGCGGATGAAGGTATTGCCGTCATGCCCCGTTAGGCGCGCGAAGCCGTCCGACAGCCAAATCATGGCGTAGTCGTTGCTGTTGTGGCCGCGATACATGAAGCCATCGATACGGGCGCCAATGCTGTTCAAGAAATCATTGGCAGAGAAGAGCGCCGTCTCGTCCATCACCACGTGCGTGTACTCCGAGGCATCGGAAATCGGCTCATATTTGAACCGATTCGCGGTGAAATGGACGTCTGGTGATTGCAACATAAGATAGGGTGTGCCTGACAAATGGTCAGTGGGGCGGCGCGGTGCTGCTCAAGCGGCGCCGACAGAGAAACGGCGCATTGCCCAGCCGGCGAGCACGATGGCCGTGCCATACGCCAAGTCGATGAAAAGCGCGGGAGACAACGCGACGTCCCAGCGCGAGTGGGACGCCGCTAGAGCGACGATGGTCACGGTGAGGCACACGGCTATGATGAGATAGACGATGCCGACGATCCTTACGTAATCGCCAAGTTTCGCGACCCAGGGCTCCGGACGCGAAGCGCCCCTCCGCAGGCGATAGGCGAGTGCCGTAATCGCGACGCCGAGAAAGCCGCCAAGGATCGGGCTTGCATAATAGAGGGTCGACAGGATCGAAGCGAATTGCGGCGAGGCTTCCGGAAGCGGCTCCGCGATGCGCGGAAGTACGTGCTGGACGAAGGCAATCCAGATCGGGGTCCCGAAAAATCCGCCGACAGCGCCCGCACCAACGTCGAGCGCACTGCGCACCAAGTCATGATCGCGCACGCGAGCCGTGACCAAGCCGACAAGCGCCCCGCCGAGCAGAGCTACGAAAAAGGACGTTGGGTCCATCATGTACGACGGATTGCGCAGTCTCTCGTCTCCGTCAACATCCAGCGTGGAGGATCGGAAACGAGAACGGGCATGGCGAAGAGCACAACGCCATGCCCGCTAGCTACCTCGCGTAGACGTCCGAATGCGTCAGCGAGCGACCAATCTCAATAGGAAAATCACGATTAGCGCGCCGATTGTTGCGTTGATGATGTCCCCAATAATGCCACCCCCGATATAGAGGCCAAGCCGAGGCAACAACCAGCCGGCGACGACTGCGCCGACGATACCAAGCACGATGTTACCGACGAGGCCGAAGCCTCCGCCAGCGATGATCTGACCGGCCAACCAGCCGGCGATTGCGCCAATAATGAGCCAAATAATGAGGCCTTCCAAAGCCATGTGTCTTCCCTCCGTTGTCAGGTGACGCAAGACGGATGCTTCAATCGCTCATTCATCCCCCGCCCTCGGCAGCTCTACGGCTACCCGCCGGACGTACCGAACGTTACTTGAGTTCGCTTCGCACCGAAACATAGCCGGTGTGCAGTTGCTCACTGGCGCGTGAGGCGCACCAATCCGGCGTCTCAGGCTGCAGCCGGAGCTGCGGCCTTCGTGATGCGCACGGGAATGGATTTGTAGCTCGGCGTGCCACTGCGGGCGTCATAGTGCGAGAGGTCGATCAACCCGTTCGCCTCGGGATAGTAGGCTGCGGCCGAACCCTTCGCGATTTCGAAGGCAACCGCGGTGATCCCGCGCAGCACGCGCCTCTCTCCCGTATCTCCCGGCATGGCAACAGTTTCGATGTCGACGATGTCTCCGTGCTTCAATCCTCGCGCGGCCAGGTCCTCCTTGTTCAAGAAGATCACGTCACGGCGACCGGTGATACCGCGGTAGCGATCGTTCATACTGTAGATCGTTGTGTTGTATTGGTCGTGGCTGCGGACTGTTGCGAGCACGAGCGCATCCGGTTCGCCTGCGCGCGGATCGCCTTCGAGCCCTTCGAAGACGAGAAAATTGGCCTTCTCGTTGGGGGTCGCCCACACGCGGTGGCGGGCGGGGATGTAGAGATGAAACCCGCCCGGATGGCGGATGCGCTCGTTGAAGTCCGCGAAGGCGGGAAGCACTTTTTCGATCGCATCGCGGATGAGGTTGTAGTCTCCCACGAGTTCGTCCCAGTTCACGACGGAATTCGGGAGCGTTGCCTTGGCGATGCCGGCGACAATCGCGGGCTCCGACTTCAGATGCGGAGACGCCGGCGTCAGCTTGCCTGCGGACGCGTGCACGTTGGCCACCGAATCCTCGACCGTCACGGCCTGCGGACCCGTTGCCTGCTCGTCGAGCTCCGTGCGGCCAAGGCAAGGAAGGACGAACGTGTGTTTTGCGAGGAGCAAGTGAGAGCGATTGAGCTTGGTCGCGATATGGACGGCCAGATCCATATTACGCGCTGCCGCGAAGCTCGCTTCCGGATCGGACATGGCGACGGCGAGGTTTCCGCCGAGCGACACGAAAGCCTTGGACCTTCCGTCGCGCATCGCCTTGATGGCTTCCACGGCGGCGTGGCCATGCTCGCGCGGGGGAGAAAATCCAAACACGCTTTCGATCCTGTCGAGGAACTCCTTGTTCGGGATCTCCGTGATACCGACCGTGCGGTCGCCTTGAACATTGGAATGGCCGCGCAGCGGACAAAGGCCCGCGCCAAGGCGGCCGATGTTCCCTCGCATTAGAGCAAGATTGGCGAGCTGCTGCACGATGCTGGTGCCGTGACGATGCTGCGTCACGCCCATGCCGTAGCAAATAATCGTGCGCTCGGCTTTTGCATAAAGACCCGCCGTCTCTTCCAACTCTTCGCGCGTCAAGCCTGAGCATGCGCAGACCTGGTCCCAGCTCGTTGCCTCGATATCGGCGACGAGCGCATCGAAACCTGCGGTGTGCTCATCGATAAAGCCACGGTCGAGGACGCCTTCGCCTCCGCTCTCGCGGCTGTCGGCATCGATCGCGAGCAGCGCCTTCATCAGGCCTTTGAGAACGGCGACGTCTCCTCCGACGCGCGGCTGGTGGTAGACAGACGCGATGGGGGTCGCGCGCAGCGTCAGCATCTCGGCCGGCGACTGAGGCGAGATGAAACGTTCGAGGCCGCGCTCTCGCAACGGGTTGAAGACCACGATCTTGCCGCCGCGCTTTTTCACCTCACGCAAGGTTCCGAGCATGCGCGGATGATTGGTGCCGGGGTTGTGTCCGATGCAGATCACGAGGTCGGCGTGATCGAAATCATCGAGCGTCACCGTTCCCTTGCCGACGCCGATCGACTCCGGCAGGCCGACGCTGGTCGCCTCGTGGCAGAGGTTCGAGCAATCCGGAAAATTGTTGGTGCCGAACTCCCGCACGAAAAGCTGATAGAGGAACGCCGCTTCATTGGAGGTGCGCCCGGAGGTGTAGAATTCCCCCATGTTCGGATCGGGGAGCGTATGCAGATGCGCTCCGATGCGGGCAAACGCGTCATCCCACGAGATGGGCACGAAATGGTCGGATGCCGCATCGTAAGCGAGGGGATGGGTGAGGCGGCCGCTATCCTCGAGATCGAAGTCCCTCCACGTCCACAGCTCGGAGACCGAGTGGCTCGCGAAGAAATCGAGATCGGCTCTTTTCTTGGTGGCCTCCCATGCCACCGCCTTGGCGCCGTTCTCGCAGAATTCGAATGACGAAGTTGAGCGAGGATCGGGCCAGGCGCATCCGGGGCAATCGAAACCCTGCGGCTGGTTCATCCGGCGCAGAGCCTGCGTTTCCCGGCTCAGTGCCATCTGCGTCCTGAGAGCATTTGCGACGGCTTGAAGCGCGCCCCAACCGCCGGCTGGGCCGCCATATTCGCCGACGCCCGGAACTGACCGCTTACTCATGGAACTCACCTCATCCGTTGAGCCGCGCTTCCTTGATGTAGGGAGCCCGACACGGCCATTTCAACGCGCCCGGTGCCCTTTACTCGGCTTTTGGCGAACGGTTCTTAGGGTTGATGGGGCCCTGGATCGCTTCGGGATCCGGCCGCCTTCACGTTTTTCAGGGGTGCGTGGCTTGGCAGCCTGGATTCTGGATTGGAGAAAGGTATCCTGCCTTCTGCATGTTTCTCAGTGTCTTCGACATCTTCAAGATCGGCATCGGTCCTTCGTCGTCTCACACGATGGGGCCGATGACGGCGGCAGTGCGGTTCGTCAACGCATTGCGCGCGCTGCCCTCCCGCGATGCGGTTCGGCGGGTCCAGGTCCGGCTTTATGGATCGCTGGCTTTCACCGGCAAGGGCCATGGCACCGACCGCGCCGTCATCCTGGGCCTCCTCGGCTATGAGCCCGCGACACTGGATGTCGCGCACGCCGAAGAACAGGTGGTCCTGCTCGGGCGAAACGGCGTTCTTCACCTCAGCGGCCTGCCGCCGATCTCCTTCGAACCGACGTCGGATCTCGTCTTCGACTATGGACCGCCATTGCCGGGACATCCGAACGGTATGATTTTCATCGCTCTCGGCGAGGATCATGAGCCGCTCCTCACCGAGACGTACTATTCGATCGGCGGCGGTTTCGTCGTGACCGCCGCGGAACACAATACGCCCCACAAACCTTCCGGCGTTTGCGTCGATGCGCCGTTTCCATTCGCCTCGGCGGCGTCGATGCTCAGGATGGCCGCAACAAGCGGGCTTTCGATCTCGGAGATGAAGCGCCGGAACGAAGAGACGTCACGGACGCCGGACGAAGTTCGCGCGGGCGCAGACGCCATCTGGCAGGCGATGTCATCGGCCATCGACCGGGGGCTCGCAACCGAAGGCGTGTTGCCGGGCGGGTTGCGTGTCTCGCGCCGCGCGCCGCGCATGTATCGGCAGATGTGCGAGGAGCGAAGCGCCAACCGGCGTCAGCCACACGCAGCAACCGATTGGCTCTATCTTTACGCCATGGCGGTGAACGAGGAGAATGCTGCCGGAGGGCGCATCGTGACGGCGCCGACGAACGGCGCGGCCGGTGTCGTTCCTGCGGTGATCCGGTACTATTTGGAGCACTGCATCGGAGCAGAGACGGAGCGGATCGAAGATTTCCTGCTCACGGCCGCGGCGATCGGCGGGCTCATCAAACACAACGCATCGATCTCCGGCGCCGAGGCGGGATGTCAGGGCGAAGTCGGCTCTGCTGCCGCAATGGCCGCGGCTGGGCTGTGCGAAGTGTTGGGCGGCACGCCTGCCCAGGTCGAGAA
>JAATOF010004970.1:0-21169 GCA_013170925.1 Podosphaera leucotricha
AAAACATAATCCCGTACCGTCTTGAGATATCAACTGTGACATCTTGACTAGTCTTCCGATAACTTTTATTTCTAGCCATGAAACTCTTTGATGACCACTAGTCAGGTAGCTAGTCATACAAGTTTCCACTCCAATCGATAAGTGATCCTATCCAGTTTAACAACTGAATTAAATCTTCCATTTCAACACATTATACTCCCTCCCTACCTACCGCATACTTAGCAGCTAACTCTCTCTTTATTTCGAACATAATAACTCCACACAAGATCGGGGTATTTAAATTTAGAGTCATACTAGAATCGAATTAACTTTATCTAAAACAAAATCTGGGTAATGTATTCAGCTTATGAGTAAGAGTTCGCCAGGAAATGTAGATTTAGATTAATATTCATACATGTTTATATTGTACAGTAATTATTAGATACGCAAATCGGTGCTTTCAAATGGAAATACATTTCTACCGCATGTATGACCGCCAAATATTTCTACCACAAGTATACTTTTCGCAGTTAATTATATAATTAAGCTAAGGGCGTAAGGTTGTCGCCTTAATTTTACACTGGAGAGGCCGCGAATATCACCCACTAACCTTTACGGCAAAGTGATATGCGTGGTAATTGCAAATTTTACTTTCAAGCTTTAATTCTCTCATCAAAGATTTATACAAGCTCTGTATGCCAAGCATGCTGACCAAGAGCAGGTTCCGTGATTTGTTGGCGGCTGTTCAACTCACGAAGCTATATCGAATTAGAACTTGCGTGGATCTTAACTTGGGACTTAGCGTACCTTAAACCAGAAGTTCATTACTAACAATATAAAGAATGAACAACCCACCACAATAGGACCGAATGAATTATCGAAATCTTTCCCACTTCTCTCCGTTATCATTTGGCGGCGTATCTTCTGCATATATATACCCCAAAATCCAGTAAAAGCAGCGATAATGATGTAGAAAACGCTGAACCATGTAGCCAACTCTTTGTCGCCTGTACTATACCCGCTCCCGGCAGCGTTCAACCCTACACCCAAGACAGCGAGCTGGATGGCAATTTGCATCCACTTGACGAATGTTCGCTCATTAGCAAACCAAACTTTGGGCTCAATATGAACAGGTCCAGAATCTTTAATAAGAAGCTCAGGCTTGGTGACCCCTGGTGGTAATACAATACTACGGCGACGTGCCTGAGCATAGCGAGAGTTAGAAAAAGAGGGGAGGAGAGAAATCATTGTTTGGTAGCCGCGTATACTTTTTGTTTTACTTTCATCCAAGGAATTTTTTGATTTGCTTCTACTCATGTCGGGTCGATGTACTCGCTCTTCGGTTGGTAGGGGTTCTTGGACATAAGACTTACTTAGATTTGCAGAGACATTAGCTTTAAAGCTCATGGAAGCTCTTTTTGATGTGCCGAGCAAAGAGCCTACGACTTGGTCATTTTCGGCGTCTATCGCTTTCCGCTGCTCTTCCTGCTCAAAAGCGACCTGGGGGTCCTTTCTTATATCTACCTCTAGGTCAGATAACCAGAATGGTAAGTTATTAACATTGTCTTCAAAAGAGACAGCGATTCCATGAACAAACTTTGAAAACCTTGGAGTTTTGTGTACAAGATGAGAGGCCATTAAATCTTCAACCCACTGGGGAGATTTTTTGCTGCCCTCATCTTTCACCTTAATCTCTAATTGGGCATATGGAAACCTGTTAATTTCGCCTTGGTTAAGATCTGAAAATGGATAAGACATGCGTGCATTATCAACGTCCAATCTATGCCAATTATCTGGATTTCTACATGGTCTTCTCTGATCAAAACAATCTTCCCTAATAAATACTAGGTTTGTATCGATTGAGATCCGAACACGATCGTCGAAAGGTTTTTGAAAAGCTGTGCGAGTATAATGAGCTCTTAAAGCAGGCTGAAGCTCATTGTCGAGGATCAAGTTTTGAATCTCAGATACAGTTTTTTTAAACTCTTCAATTTTAGTTTCTGACTGCTCTTGTCGCTCCATTTTGGCAACGCTCTTTTCCATCTTATACTCTCCTTTGATGAACGGCTGTATGTATTTCTCCTTGATTTGAAACCGTTTTTCTTCGCTCACACCATTCTCGTGAACAGTCTTCTGTTCAATAAACAATTCCGGTTTATCGTTAAGTTGGCCAAACCATCGTATTCGTAAGGAGCTTGCAGATTTCTGTCGATCTACCTTTTTGTTATAAAGTATAAAATCTGAACTATCTAGATAGAGTGAGTTGAGAGTAGGATCGCCCTGAACCGCATCGGGATTCTTGGAGGAATGTTGGCTGTATATGAGAACTGGGAGACGACGTAAGATATATGTCTTTACCTCTAGCAAGTTTTCAGGATGAATCCAAACTGCATAGTTAGTACATGCATATAGCTCAGTCTTAGGCGTGATCTAATACTAACATTTGAAAGAAGTATAATGTCCTCCATTTTGTGCTTGGATCTGCTTATCTTCTTTTAGAGGTTCGTTTAAACTTAATTCCTCATCAATATGCTGCCGCACAGCATAGTATAGCATGCTCAATTTTGTAAACAGTGGACTATATCCTTGCTCGCTATTAAAAGGCCTTTTGCTCAAGCTCATTAGTAGCATGGGACGGATTTTATAATTATTCCCGCGCTTTCGGTCATGCTTCTTAACAATCTTCAAAAATGCCGTGTAATTCATTTCGCTGTACTTTTTTAATTCCTTAGTTTCGGTGATTATATCATCTAACTCGGTCTCTATCTTCCTTAAATGTGCCATAAAATTTGGGTTTTTCGCCTGACAATCTTCGGGTGTAAGCTCTTGAAGCTGGGAAGCTGCCTTGTTGGTACGGGACTCAAGGTTTTTGAACGTTTTCTCTTGAAAGACGGCTACTTTTTCGAGTTCGACGTTAAAAATTTCATCGCAGAACTTGTTCTCGTCATCCTCTGTCCAACCTGATGTTTCCTTGGCATCCTCTCTCAGCATAGCCTTCAACTTGTTGTAATCCATGTATTGGTCTTTCCATGCTGGGTATATTGCACCACGGAGGGTTCGTCCAAATCTCATGGTGACGTAGAGATAAGTATCGAAGTTTCAATCACGATTGTTGTAAAATTTGCCCGTATGGATCAGACAACACACTGTCTCTGGCTGTAGTCGGTTCTAACCCAGTGACTTCGGGAACTTTGAGTCCAATTGGTTAGGTAGGATTTCCAATTCTTTCGGTATTTACTGCAGGAATAATCATATAGATGTACATGGATAGTTGCCTAACAAATCCTCCAGTGCCTAAGTTGTGGTTGTTGGGTGAATTGGAGTTATAAACAACGAAATGAATCAGTTTAATCGATTAACTTACGTGCACTGAAATTTACCAGGGAATGGACAATTTAGGTAAAAGCTGATTGTACGTTAATGCTTCCTCATGACCTAGAACAATACTTTCTGCAAACTCATAATCTAATGCCTTTTATTCAGTATCCAATAATGACACAACTGAGTATGCTCAGATTCAGGTTGTGTAACTACATACATATATGATAAATAGGGCCCTCGCTGTAGGTACTTTATAACGATATCAAATTTAACGCACCAAGTCAGACATACGTACAGCGATATAACGCGAGCCGTGTAGTCGCGTCTTACGTCACGCAAAATTTCGTTCAGACAACATAAACTGTTAACACAGCACGAGCTGGATGCCGGAATCCAATGTAACACTTTACATGTAGTATTACGCAAGACATTAACTGAATTGCTTGATAAAAATTGGATTCGTGCCAGTAGTTCTCCGGGGGGGGCTCCGGTGCTTCTTATACGTAAGCCGCAGGGTGGCTTGAGATTTTACGTGGATTATCGGTCGCTAAAAGCTATAACGGAACGTGATAGGTATCCTCTACCTTTAATTCGAGAAACGCTAAGAATGGTTACTAATCCAACTTGGGTCTCCAAGATCGATGTCCGGGCGGCTTTCCATCGACTTCGCGTCGCTAAAAGGGACGAATGGAAGACAGATTTCCGAACCAGGTTCGGATCATATGAGTGGCTAGTTACACCCTTCGGTTTAGCAGGTGCACCAGCCGCTTTTCAAAAGTGGATCAATCAGGTTCTCGGAGATCTTTTAGGAGAAACATGTGCAGCCTATCTAGACAATGTAGTCATTTTCTCGGAAGGTGATTTGAAAGATCACTGGCTTAAAGTCAAGCAAGTGTTAAATCGTTTGCGGGATGCGCATCTTAGGCTCGACCCTAAGAAATGTGAGTTCGCAAGTAAGGAAATAAAGTACTTAGGGTTCATAATAAACGTCCAAGAAGGCATTAAAGTAGACCCCGAAAAGATAAAAGCGATATCCACGTGAGAGGCGCCGAAAGATACTAAGGAGGTTCGAAGCTTCCTTGGTTCCGCCAACTTTTATCGAGGATTCGTTAAAAATTTCGCCGAGATCTCAATCCCTCTTCTAAGCCTCACAAAGAAAGGTGCTCCATTTCGTTGGGGGGAGCAACATCAAGAAGCCTTCGATGAGCTCAAACAGTTGTTCATCACAGCCCCTATATTGGCGATGTGGGATGAAAACCGAGTTACGTTTATGGAGAGCGACTCATCAGGATGGGCTACAGGAGGCTGTTTGTCCCAATACGGATGATAAGGGCTGCCTACGCCCGGTGGCCTATTACTCCAGCAAACTAGCCCCAGTTGAATGTAATTACGACATTCACGATAAGGAACTGCTAGGTATAATTAAGTGTCTGAAAGAGTGGAGGGGAGAACTAATAGGCCTGAAACAACCGTTTCGTATTTTAACAGATCATAATAACTTAAGATACTTTATGACGACTCAAAAATTAACGGAACGGCAGGTGAGATGGTCTCAATTTCTTTCTCAATTCAATTCTCAACTATTTTTTAGACCTGGCAAACTGGGACAGCGTCCAGATGCATTGTCTCGTCGAGAACAAGACGTACCCAAAAACCTCGAGGATCCTCGGCTAAAAGAGCGGGATTTCAACTAATCAGAGATAATTGGCTAAAAAAAGAACCCCCAGAGCCTATAGTCACCCTATCGTCAATTGATAACGCCATTCCTCGAGGCTCTCTACTATTCGAAGAGGGGGAGCTGCAGGACCTATGGGATCAAGGAGTCCATGAAGACAGTTCTGCGTTCAAGGAACTCTGTTTGTCCATGTGGAAGAATGAAAGGTCATTCACTTCACACTTGGGGTTGAAAACGTCGTTATCAGAGTGCGAAATTGACGCTCGAGGAGCACTTTGTTTTCGAAAACGGATCTGGGTACCGGAATGGGAGCCGCTCCGAACGGCGTTAATTCAAAGGACTCATGACTCGCATGTAACGGGTCATCCAGGTCGTAATAACACCTTAGCTATTCTCTCATGAAGTAGCTCCACGATGCGCTGTCGGGTGGTTGTGCTCAATTTTGCCGTATTGTTACTTAAACTACCAAAGCACAGTCAAAATTTGAACTTCTTATTTGAAAATTATTGCCCAAAAGACTTAAAAATTCGTATTTAGGATTCTAGAGACAATTTGACGTTATTTCGGGCTTGTGTGGCTTACAGTGATAGATTTTTGTAAAGAGTAATAGTAAAATCTTTACTGGCAACATAAATGTCCCAGAAATTGGTCATCTTTTTCCGAGCACCACTCATTTTCTAGAAAAGCTAGCAATTCATAACTTTTACATAATTAATTATCAAGTATTTAAATATACCTATATAAAACTTTGAGTCACTCCGATTTGTTGTTGTGCCAAAGTATGATGAAGAGTAGAGTCTTGCTGAAATCTGGGACAATTTTGTTGCATAGTGTAATTGTAGTTTTTTTTGGGGAGAATCTTGGGACTCATAATACCTGACGTGCTGAATTACATTATGTACATGACGAGAGCTACGAGGTGAATCATCCAGTGTGAAATTAGTTCTACAGGGCGGTGTTGATGGACGCTTTATCTGCTTCGGAACTTGTGATGAGTTCAGGCCTTTATTAGGGTTCCAAGAAAATAGACCAGCGGCTTTCCAGTCGAAGCGGAGTAATCGAACATTGAATATATTTATTCGGGCAAGGTGGTAACAAGAAACAAACCTCTGTTTCTCTGCTGCCTCATCATTGAGTTGTGCCAGCTCGGTAATCTGAGTGCGATATCTTGAGTTCAGTGGAGAAAAAACACCCAAGTCCAAGGGTTGAAGAACATGACTTGAGTGAAGTGGAAAAATAGTAGCTGAATATTATTCTGCTATCAAAGCCATAGAAATTCTGTACTTGTATGACTGCCATGTCCATCCATAATCAAAAGACGATGACTACCTGGCTCTAGTTGTGTTTCGGGAATAAAGATGTTCTTAAGCCGCTGAATTGCAATAGAATTGCTAGTCCACCCATTTTCAAATGTCGTGAAGCACTAAGTTGGTGTTTGCTCTAGGAACTAGGTATTTTGTGGGTTGTTGCCCTTAAAAACAATGAAAGGTCGAACGAAGCCCCCAGTAGCGCTTACAGACTCAACTATCAAGATCCACTCGTAATTCAGGAGATTTGATATATGTTCATCTTTTCTGAGAGCTTGCAAGTACTCGCTCATCGGTATTCCAGATGTTTCGTTGCTGAATATCATAGCGACTTTGCATCTCCTGAAATCCAGTGTAGAACTCAGAAATGAGGTCTGGACGAGTCTCATTGATTCTAGCAGACTCAATTTTTCTACCAACACATGTTTTTATCTATGGGTGACGACTCATAAATTCTTGTAGCCATTTTTTTCCTATCGATTCGTGGTCAGAACCGTTATGGAGAATTCGAGTTGTCATTTCTCGAACACGGAAATCCTTGCTCATCCTGCTCAAGTATCCATCGCACTAGGTTTTCCTCTTGTAATTTTGACAATCGCTGCTGAGCTCCATGATAATTCTTCTTCGAAGTGTGACCCGTAGATTCACACAAATTATACATTTAGCAGCGACTCGGATTGATAATTTATTGTCGAATTCAAGATAAAGGAGAGCAACTTGAATCATAATTTCTTGTTACGACATTTTGATTTACTGATTCAAAAATTTATTGCCCGTGTAGCAAAGTGCGGCGGGCGATTCTAGGTTCTCCAGGTTAATTACGGCATCGCACTTTCGGTTCTGGGCGGATTAGCTCCTCACCGTTGTGACAGCTGGTTAGCTGGATAGTCCTGTAGCCTGTGCATAGGCGTGCACAGACTAGGCAGGGGAGGTGCAGACACAGAAAGGCTTCAAGCTACGAGAACTTGCCACCCTGAGTTACGATAAGTTTTAGGTACCTTCACTGGCGTTAGGGCTTTGGTATTACTATTCTGGAAGATGAGGGAGGATTGTGTATATATATTTGTAGGACTACGAGGTAGCTTACTTCTCTCCCCAGATAGAATATAAACTTCTTATGATCCTCTATTTCTTGCCATCAAGATATGGTTGATCTATGACAAGCGTCACAGGTTGGTTGTCTTACCAGCCTGCCTTTTCCTGTTCCCCTTCTCTTTCTCTTCAACTGCAACTTAGGATTCTTTAATTTTAAGTGCAACTCTCCGCCCCCATTTGATTAATAAAATCTAAGGAAAACATTACAAATAAAAAGGTCTTACATGACTGTTTGACTAGATGGAAGTGACGCTTTCACGGGAAATAGACGCTGAATACAATTAGAACGATTTTATCTACACGCCAATATTACAAGTTGAGCGACTATAAATCTACCAATGTCTTCCTACAGGGCCAATCTACCTTGATTTTAACATGTGTAATTCTTACGGGTTTTGTTATTTAATTAAAATCAGACCTGCTTGCATAGCTTTTAAAATTATCTTTATCGTTGAGAGCGGACTCTTGAAATCTGGCAGGCAATAATTGAGTAAAAGTTATTGACTATTCATTAAACTTTAGTATCCTGTACATCAAAGTCACTCTAAACAGCTATGAACATTATAGGATAGGATTAAAGTTTCCAGAAAGTGATTGTCTTACTGCGTTCATTCGTAAAGACAATGCCAATTTAGTATCAAACTCGCAAGATGACGTTTAAAACTGAATTCAAGCGTAGGTATTTCCGTTCCTGACCCCCGCTGTATTTATCAGAAGCCTGGCTGGTGACTATAGTTTTAGTGGCTCACTCCCAAGAGAGATCAGGGATTAGAGAAATTTTACTCGACCGGTCATTGAATTAGATTATCTTGTGGTGGAATTGAAGCATTCAAAAGTTTGGTTAATATGTGAGTGGAATCAAATAAATTTTCCCATGAACCACCTATAGAAAAGTTATTAATCGAATTTATGTTGATTGGCTGATTATTTTCGGGGTCTTCGGTTGACAGTTTTCCTACCTTCCTCATCTTCATGGAAATCTTACAACCCCACAGCATAATTGCGGTTAATCTGAGAGTGCTTGGCGCTGGACGTATAGTATTTGCACGATTTTCCGATTTTTTTTGTTGTCTCGTGTTTATTTAATATCGAATGATGATTTATTGAACAAATTTCAATCATCGTCATCTATCGCGTAAGAGCCATCGATAAGGATCAATACATTGAGACAAGCTGCATATGCTTCACGAATGGCACATGCCATACTATAGTATCACTGTCAGAGATGAATGATATTTTAATAATGATTAAATTTAGAAAAATATTTACCATGTTTTTTGTGTGTCGGCGACAAGAGCACTTAAACCAGAATGTGCACACCACGCCCTTGCTAGAACTTCATTATCGGCCACGCCGAAAGCTTCTACAACAAGGACTTTTTCATCATCTATTGTGTCAGAAATCTTTGAATTTTGGCTTCTGGTAGGTGATGAATTTGGCTGACTGGAATGATTCCTCGAGCTGTCCTCAAATGTTGTACCAGATACCCAGACACCTCTTAAACTTCGCCCGGCCCAATTTTTAATACCAAGTATGCCATCTATTGTCACGATCTGGTGCTCGTAATCGAAGAAACTTGGGTGTGGGCCTTGTATACAGTTTGTTGCACTGATAAATGAAACGTCGTAAATAAGTTGAAAATGCCAACTGGAACCATCAACAGCTAGTTGAATCCAAGCGTCAAAAGTTCTAGGCTTATTTCTTTCACTATCAGACATTGAAGCCCAAGGATTTGCTGGCCCGAGAGATAGTTTTTCAATCCTTATGGTATCAACAATGAAATCGGGGTCATTACTTGGTTGCAAGAGGGCGTAATCTTTCATCGGATAACTATTGGCAACTGGTCCCAATGGCAACGAGCGCTCATTCATAGATACCACATCAACGACATCTAATCTCCGTTTCGGCTTTTTCTGATTGATTCGAGCAACTTGAGTAAGTTCTAGTCCTTCAGCTGGACGGACAGGCCCAATCCAGCCACCAATTTCTCTACAGGATGGTGCAAGGACTTTGCCAACGATACAGTTTGAATTCCAGAACGTGGCACCTCTGTACTGAAATCCAATATTAGAGTGCGTGTGTGTCAAGGCAACGAGAGATTGAGAAGAAGAAAGACAATCAATTTCGATTAAAGAGTTCATCAATAGAAATGATAAAGTAGGACCAGGAAGAGTGACTGAGGAAAAGTAAGACATGGTGTCAGCAGAAATATTTTCAACTTCCACAGGAGGATCAGCGAAAACTGGCGCAAGCGAGGGTAAGTTAGGCCATTTTAATATTTCGGCAAACGTATATAGATTTTTGAGTTGCTCTTGTTTTTTGCGGAGATGAAATTGAACTTCATTCATTAACATGCGAGTTCAAAAGCTTCTGGACGCTAAACTTACTTCGTTGATGGGGAATAGTTAGCTCGGAGCTTTGCACACTGATACTACTTCGCCATCTTGTTGCCAAGGCAAGATCCCATTTTACTTTCTCAGGTAAATTTCTGAGAAGATCGGCTTTTATTTCTTCACTATATTTCTGAATTCTCAATTCTAATTCAATAGCGAGTAGGAGCTGATGGAAAAAGAGCTTGTACTGCCCATTGTCTGAATACGTTGCGTTAACAAAAAATTTAGCCACTACATGATTTTCTTTTTTACTAAAATTAATCCAACACTGCCGGGACAAATTTTTTATAAGATCATTGATTTGGCGATCCATTGCCTTTTGGGATCCCATTATTTTTTCTTGAATGCGAAAAAGATTTTTGTATTTGCTTTTATGAATGATATCCTCGTGATATTCTACCATGCCATCTTCTAATCTAGTCAGACGTTCAATGATGACATCAAGGGTGATATCTCGGGGCTTTATATCCAAGTCAAATAGTCCCTCACTTTTAGGAACTTGCGAGCTGAGGTTAACCCAGTAGTTAAGATGAATGGTGCCTGGCAAAGAGCCGTAATAAAATGCCATAGAAGGCTGCTCAAGCGTTTCCCAGGGATAGATTGGCACTCCAGATCCTTGTAGTCGAAGACTTGCAGTTTTCATTATTTTATTTTCGGTACCTTCAAGCTTATCTGCTTCGTGAAAAATGTGAGTTGCAAATAAGTGATAGTACTCTCTACCAGCATACGTGATTGGGAGTTTATGACCGCAGAACACTGGTGTTCCTGTGGCAATTATTTCTTTCGCAGTATCGTAAGATAAATTGTCTGAAATATCATACCCAGGTGGTGGCCATGATTTCAGCGGACGTAACGGTTGAGAATAGTTAGAGTGCGTTTTAGAAACATGTCTTCGTTTATTTCGACTGTGGGAGCCTCCAACTTGTGACAGGGGGTTTTGTGGTTGTATCTCATTTTGTCTCTCAACCTCAGAATTGAAACTTTGCTCTTCATATTCCTGCTTAGAGAAGGTGATTAGTTAAAATCATTAAAATCAACCAGTTGATGAAGTCCTACTTGGCTTTTTATTATTCTCTCTCTTTGTGGACCTTTGATGCCAACAAGCCCGCAAAGTATGTTCCTTGCGTCACTCATGTTTGTATCTATACAGCAGCAGCAGCAGTAATTTTATGCCATATAAAAATATATAATTATATTGTTGGAAATTTCAGTTCTTTACGAGATACCCTAGCAAACGCTCATTTGATATTTCAAACTCCTAGGAGCGAGCTAATCTAAAGAGCAAAATTGATGACCGGCTGTTTGCTCTTGCTTCATCAAATTATTTAGAGTAAGACATACTTTTTTTATTTGCGAATGGCGATGTGTTTGGCCTGGAGTTGTTATCGCATTGTGAATCGTCGAAGATTAGTCGGCAGATAAACTATGTAACCTAATTAGCGTTAAAAGACGCCAGTTTACAAGACGGCCGTTAATAGCGCAGACCATGTTAGTTACTCTTCCATGGCACTGAGAAAAACGGAAAATAACTTAAAAGATTGTTGAGAGATGAGAAAATGAGTACGTCATAACATCTGATCGACCATGCTACACTAAACAATATTTATTAAGAAAGAAGCTCGATCGTCGGCGACCTAAAAATCGGCAGAAAGTGTTCAATATACATGAATAAATATATTCAGAATCTAGAATATCGCTATTACACCCCTCACCCGGGAAGATACCCTTTAGTTTCGCCATTACTGTGGAAAAATCTGATACGATTGGCTAGACAACGATGATTGACTTTGTCTTACGGGCCGACCCATAGACTGGCTGGCTTTTACATACATGAATAAATAACATGTTACCTGAGCTATCGTCCGGGCCATAATTACTCCCAAGTAAAGCCTGGGTATCCTGGACAAATGCTCAATCTAGTGAGACTGTATCTCACGGTGTTCTCGTGCACATAGGATAGCTAAGGCATACTCGCAGAGAGTTAATTTCGACTGGAATCTGTAATTGGTATGAGTATTTGAATTGTTAAGCTGAGTTATTCTACGAAAAATCAGAACCTTTGTCATTAGAGTCTAAATCCAGACTGCAAAAAGAAAAGCTAAATTGTCTATGGCGATGAATGACTTTAATCCGAAATATCGTTATAAGTACCACGCTTACTAATTTCTCGAGCCGCAGGGCTGAAATCATCTTATGCGTTTAGTCGTCTCCAATACTTGGACAGTCGGACGATAGTATCATATAAATAGATGTATCTAACCTCCAAGCTGTGTACGCAACGCTAGAATGATCCAAAAAAAATACACTTGTATACAGTCTTTTTTATACAGTCTTTATTACAATTATCTGTCTTCCTATCAAATATATCTATCAGCGATGCATCTAATAGTGTTATGTTAGTATAAACCCCTAAAAAATTAACCACCACGATCACCTTCTTTATCGTCTCATGATTGCCATTTTCAAGATACTAAGCAATAAATGTTACATTCTCAAGCATTAAATGATATAAGTCCTGCCACATCGTGTCGACATATAGATAGGTATTTCCTTTGTGCATAGATATATAAAGAACAATTAAGATACATGTAAATGTACATAGAAGTCAGTTTCATGTTCTTAATTTATAATTGATTATCCTGTATTGCAAATAGCTTTTCCTTTCCCTTTCCTATCAAATTCTCCTTTATTCCCCTCGAGATTTTCGTAGGTTGGGGATATTATATCTTCTTGAGGTTCTTCCGAAGAAAATCCGAGGACTTTGCTTTTTCCTTTCCCCTTAACATCAAGTTGCGAATTTATCTTGTCATAATTATCAGATTGTTCGAATTGATCTCGTACACGCTTATAATTTTCTAGTTCTTTTACGCTCACACTCGGAATCAGTTCCTTCACGGCGGCTAAAAAATCGTCTTCTATCACCATTACATCAACGTCTTCTTTCGTGGCATAATGGTCAAAGAAGTACGCTGTTGATATTAGGGATTTGCCTTTACTAGCATTTGAGGAATTAATTTCCGAAATTTTGTCATCAACCAGTGACGACTGACGGATAGCTGCCTTAAGCATGGCATCCGAACAAAGTGCATAAAAATCGGCACCAGTGTAAGTAAAAGGTAACTTTGATGCAAGGCGCTCAAGAGATAAATCTGGATGAAGTGGAAATCTGGAAGAATTAGTTATTGATCTTAAAAGTAAAAGTAATTGGGTACTCACTTTCTGGTTAGAGCTTCTAAAATAGTTAGTTGCTTCTCGTGAGTATCGCTAACTCCAAGGTAGAGCATCTTATCAAATCTTCCAGGACGTAATAGCGCAGCATCAAGTAAATCAGGTCTATTAGTCGCGCCAATAACGAAAACGCCGCCACCTCCACCATCTCCATCTGACATACCGTCTAGCTCAGCTAGTAGTTGTGAGACAATGCGATCCATCACTCCTCCACTATCACCCTGATTACCACGCTTTGGAGCAACTGAGTCAAGCTCGTCAAAAAAGACGACACAAGGCCGAGCATCGCGAGCTCGCTGGAAAACCCGACGAACATTAGCTTCAGACTCTCCGATGTACATATTTAGTAATTCAGGGCCTTTAACACTAAAAAAATTCAAGCTAAACTCAGTAGCAATTGCTTTTGCAAGCAATGTTTTGCCAGTGCCAGGAGGTCCGTAAAATAGAATACCAGATCGTTTCTTCATTCCATTTGCAAACAGCTCTGGTCGTTCAAGGGGTAGCTCAATAGTCTCCATGACAGCATCTTTAACATTTTTTAGGCCACCAACATCACTCCAAGTTACATTAGGAATTTTGGGAGCACCAATGGCATCAGCAAAATTTTTTCTTGCGGCGTCTACAGCGTAATCAAAGTCTGCTTTAGTGAGACATTTAACTAAACTTCCACCTGCTACAAGTAAGTCGCGAACCGTGACGTTTTTATGAGCAAGATCAGAGTTTGAAACAAGCTTTTCGAGTCTACTCGTACGCGCCACAAGAGCTCGGTCAACGACATCAACTAGATCACCAGCTACTAGAGCGGCTGTTTTGACGGAAATAGAAGCAAGTTCAACATCAGGGGCAGAAGGAACGGACTGATTATCAATTATATCTCTGAGGATACTTTCACGCTCAGCCTCATCTGGCGCAGTCATCTCGAATTCGTATGTGAATAAACTTCGGATATCGTCCGGTATTTTATCTACCTCAGTGGTAGTCGCTACAAAGACATGGGCTGCTTCTAGAATCTTTTTAAGGCTTGCAGTCATTCTATCGGTTGAAAGTATTTCGATATGTCGGATCAATATCCCACAGTTTTCTGGTCCACATGCCATTGCTCGCTCTGCCCGTGCTTCAAGTAATCCAGCTGTTTTCGTATCACTTCCAGGAACTTCTCCACTCACCACGTCATAAGCATTAATCTCGAATAAATGAAGACCTAAGTTGGCAAATGCTCGTTGTGCAATTGTAGCTTTTCCAATATTCCTTTGAGTCGAAAATATGAGAATAGCGAGTGGATTTAACTGTAGATGAATGGTACGTAGGTCAGTGGCCGCCGCGATTAATTCACGCAGCCGGCGTTGAAGAATAGTATCTTGAGATCGTTTTAGTTTTGGTATTAAGTTGTGTTCATTCTCCAAGTTGGAAAAAATCTTTAGTCCAAGGTAGTATTCCCAGGGATTCTCTAAATTATCAGGCAAACGACAATTTTCGCTCCCAGACTGAGAGATTCTAGTCGACGTTGCGTCAATAGATGCCACTTCACCCCATATACTTTCCTCTTCTCTCGGTTCATCCAATTCCCTAAAGTTGCCAACATGATTTACTCGAAACCAAGCAACACCATTAGGTTTACCAACGTTGGTGACTACATCATCAATGTCGGCGTCTTCATTAATACCTGGTCGGTAGAGAGTCTGTCCTAAGTTCTTGTCTATACCTATAGCAATAAGGTCGCCTTTTTTGACAATTCGCATTTTACTTGCGAAATATTGCTGTAGACCAGCAAATAGTACGTTTTGCAAAGAACGTTCAGTAGAGAGAGGTGTAGATATTTTAACTAGACTTAAGTCTCGCGCAATTGGGGGCCGAGATGCACTTGTAGGCTTTGAAAGTGTAATATTTCCGGGGGGGTGCATCTGCTTGAGCACGGATATTCTACAATATTGTGTGTTTTCCATATTTGCCAGAAGAATTGGTGATAGATAAGCAGTTGGATATATCAATTTGCAGTCTTGGGATTCAAAAATTGACGCCTTTCTGCCGCCCCCTGGTCTAGATGTCACCCTCAAACCTGAATGGCAAGGATCTAATTCAGGCAACCCATAAACCTTAACAGGTCGCCATGAAGCATCGGTATTTGAGGTTATTCCTTGTCCTGGGACTGCCCAAAGACTAATTTCTTGCGTGGGCGGTCTTGAGGCCACTGTTAGCTTTACCCAATCCCCAGAGAAGCAACCAATTTTTGCCAGTGAATTAATATTAACAAATACTCTAGCTTCTCTGTCATCATCAAAATTAGGCTTTGGGTAGAAGATTTCCTCAACAAGAGGTTGTATCAGAGGTTGAATTCTGAATAAAATTCCGCGGGATTCTGTGTGACGAGCCGTAACAGATGTGAGAGTAGAAAATACAGATCCTGGAGTGCTGATACCATTGTTTCTAATTCCAGTTCCAACAGTATGAGGTGTATCAAGCTGCATTGAAGAAAGTCCACTTGGATCTTGCGCTGACAACATCGGAAAGGGTAATGAAATCACATCTTCAACTGAATCATCTGTTAGTTCGTCGGGATCTATTATTGATATGTCTGTTTCTGTATCTGTATCTGTGGCTGATTCACAACTTTCAGAGTCGAGGGTAGGTTTATCGCGATCTTCAGTAGCTGAAAAAAATTGATCGTTAGATGCATCTTCATCTTCTTCCATAAGGTTATCTGATACTAATTGCGATAATGACTTATTTGGACTTCGTCTTCTTCTGACATTTTTTCGAAACTCTTTGATAATTATACTGGTATTAGGTGAGAGAACCCCTTGTCCGACAGGCTCACAGTAGGAAACTTTTGCAGCTCCGGGAGTTTTTGAGTGTGGTAGCAAATCGAGGGAAATTATATCCCCAGTATGAATGATTCTTACTTTACTGAGGGCCTTACGTGTAGCCACTATCAGTAGTTCAGAAGAGACTGAGCCTTCATTCTGAATGGAGTTTCGACTACTGATCTCGGCCTTAGTGTTATTATACCTACTCTTATTTCCATCAATGGTGTATTTGTCTATGGAAAGAAATACAGTCTCTAATGGTATAGGGATCACATCTAAAACCCAGATGTGAAGACCACTTTTCCTTTGAGATGGCCATTTAGATGGCAGAGGTTTTATAATCTTTTCGGGATGAAGTAATAAATTCGTTGCAGTGGTCGAAATCTGAATCGTAGAATTTGGCAAAGTGTTTTCACCCAGAGGTTTGATAGGAACTACAGTCCATACAGCGTCATCTACCTGTAGAGAAGTTTCGCATAAGGCAATTGCGATATGAAGAGCTCTAGATTCGTCAAGATATTGAGTTTTCTCTTTCTCTGTAATATAGTGGAAATATTAGCATAGGATAGTATTACACATCGAACCTCCTAACCTTGAGAAGTTACAGGGAATAAATCGGCAAATAAATCCTCAGAAATTATAGCAGCTTCGCCAGTCAACGCTTCAGAGAAACTTAGTCGAGCTTTCAATGCGGGCTTTTCTCCACGCCTTCTCTGAATGGTATTTTTAGAATTATTTAACATTTTCAGTTCACATTTCCCAGGCGAGGCCATCGATTGTTGGGTCATGGCGTTATCACGAACCTAATTAGGCAGGCGGTCTGTCGGAGTCCTTTCGCATGTAAGGATCTCATGAGGATCACAGACGTATAGTAGTGATTACAGATTACATGTTTAGGTATTCCAATTATAATTCTCAGTTTTCTATAAATTAATTACATGTTTATTTTATTTGGTGTCAGCTTTCAGGCTACACAACATAACTTACATGTAGGGACGACGTAATTAACTGATCGGTTTAACCCTACGATCGCTAATTATCTGCCGCTCACATGTATTTATATTAATTAATTGGGTTGTTGCCTTCAATGTCAGCTGTTACATGATTAAAACAACCACATTTACATTCAACCATGAATAACCGTGGCTCAAACGTACATATATCTGTTGTTAATTACGAATCAGGAGTAAAACTCAGAGGGCAGCTGCGACGGCAAATGGAGTCCCTGAGTCTAATTTCAGTTACTATTTAAAAGGCTCGCAAGATAGCTCTGTAGATACTGACATCAACAGAGATTAAGTTCTGAGCAAGAGAGTTATCTTGCTGGGTGGATCATCGAAAAAGATGTACAAGGTTCCCTCCTGCTTATGCTCGTGTTCGAGAAATGGTTATCGGAATACAGGAAGCTGATGGGGACCAGGACCCTCTCGGCAAAAATTGGGTCAAGTGAAAGATCCTAGGTTGCACTAACGAGTTCTTTGTAATCCTCGACGCACTAATCTGATCAGCCTCAGACATCATTAAAAAGAATACTAGATGGGGTCCACGACTCAACACCTGTACGTGGTGTCCCCTATGAACCTCCAGCTCTCTTCTGAGAGTCTGCAGAGCTAACATTGATTCACGTACCTACATCTACTTCGAGCTGAGTATCGGCCCCTCATACTAGAAGATTCGCAATACGTTGACCAAGACTTTTCGGACATTCTATCACGACCTTTGGTTCGTCCTGAGGCACGAACCAGGGGAGTCAGGGGGAGAAGGGAGAGTGAAGTTCTTTTAGGTATACATAGGTCTGCTGCGCCCGGCTGGACGGTCTCTCTGAACGCCTCAGAAGGGTAGCTATGTCTTCAGATTTAGTCCTGATGTCGGTAGTAGGGGAGCCCCGCACCCAGCTGTTTTTGGTAGAGTTTTCCCGGCAGCTACTCACCACAAATGGCTTTCGTTTAGTTAGCCGGAGGTGGGAGATAATGATGGGTTAAAGGCTCCCCTGAGTGTGTATTCGAATAAAGATCTGTGGGGGGTATTACTGTTTGAAAGAGGTCGCGAAGGAGGCATAAGAAAGGATATACTATCTTAGGAATAGGTAGGTGTCTTTGGCCTGTAGGCAGAGAGAACCTGCATGTCTATTAATAGTCATAGACTCAAATGGACAATAGTTGAAAAAAAATAAAAGAACTCTAGAAATATAGTACAGGGTATCCGTGATCTCCATCAAATTAACTCCTAATAATCAAAACTCCCGACTCCTCAATATCGACATACCCCTGTTGAAGCAACTTATTTATTATCAGAGAGATGTGCTCAGAACCCTATTAATTCAACACTCCCCCACAGAGCTTATCTTAATTTGCTATGTTCCGCTTTACTCCACAACGACACCTAGTTGTTTTTTGATTTTTTCAAACTTTCCTTTGTAACGGCTTCTTTAATCCATCTGCGAGTATATCTGCAGTGGGTATATGTGATAGTTTAAGAAAATTATTCTTAGCAAGGTCTCTTATATGGTGATAACATATATCAATATGCTTAGAACGTTCATGTAGGTGTGGATTTTTTACAAGTGCAATAGCCCCTTGGTTGTCCCCTAGGAGATTAAATGTGCGAGAGTTTTCAATCCATAAGCCTTGCTTCGCACTTGTTGAGAGCGCTATGTATTCCGACTCGCAGCATGAGATTGCTACTGGTTTTTGTTTCTTCCTTGACCATAAGATAGGTCCTCGGTAAAAAATTGCGAGGCTTTCAGGTGCTCCCCCAGGACCGTATCTCTGTTCTCGAGTAACAGTGGATCGAAGATATCTTGGCAGCTCCTTAAGCGCATGGCCATGATCCTCTGCAGGGTCAACCATAAATTGCGAGTTTCCCTAAAATGAATGCAATGTCGGGTCTTCTCTACACCATGGCGAACATTAAGCTCCCAATCCCTTGCTGATACTCCGTGATATCAATTATTTTGTTATTTATGCTGGCAGACCGGATAGACTCATAGTCGGCGGATGATATTTTCTTTGCTCGACTACATTCAGTTGTCATTCCAAACCTATCCAAAATGGGTCTCAAGTACTGTTTCTTGTCACGGAAAATTGTGTGGTTTTTGCGATCCCTGGTGACTTCCATTCTAAGGATCTTCTCAATCTCCCCCAGATCCTTGGACCTAAACTGGGAAGAGAGTTTTTTGAAAAACCAACGTAGTGCTTTTTGTGATTTAGCAGCAGCAGCTATGTCATCAACATATACCAACAATTCAATTTGTTGCTTTTTGTAGATAAACAAGCAAGAATCTACCAGGCTTTGGGTGAATCTCCATTCGACAAGGTGACTTTGACAGAGTAAATTTCAATCTCTTGCCGCTTGTTTTAGCCTGTATAAACTTCGAAGGGCCTGAAGCGCATAGTCTTTCTTCACAGACACGCCTTTAGGAGGAGAAAGGTATATCTCCTCTTTCAGATGAGATTCTGTAAAGGAATTTTTGATATCGTAATGGGTGCACTCAAGGTCTTCTTTAGCGACTTTTGCAAGGAATAATCGTAAGGTGTCTATACGAACAGTTGGAGCATACGTCTCTGTATAATCTTGTCAACCAGAATGTGGACTTTGGTGTCTGTATCTGAGAGAAGGAGAGGAACTCATTGATTCGTTTCTGAAGGGTCTAACCTATCTTTAAATACAAATTCGATTGTCCTCCAGTTGATGCCAATTGTGTAGACCAAGTAATTTCACCATCCCGTCCTCGAACAAAATGTGTCATCTAATTTTAATGATGACATAAAAAACATGATACAAACAGCAACAAGTAGACGCAATCAACAACAGGAATAATTATACATCATGGATGATAACATGAATATAAACAGTTACATAACAGATGCAAGGAAATAACATTTCATGTTGATAGATTTCTTTCTCGCCCTCGATTGGTCGAATTTGAGGCCCTTGAATACCTCATGGTCAGCCTTACACAGTCTTACACGTAGGTTCCAAATAGGTCAACAAATCTATACATTGAAGTTGACTGAGGCCACGGGCCACGAGGCATTAGTTTCCCATCAGGAATTGGGCGCACAAGCCAGTATTTTTAGGCCCCCCTGCACATAATCACTCGGCTAATATAGCCCCTGCATGATGGATATGATTCGAACTATTTTTCTGATCGAAATTTCGGACCTGTTACGTGTCGCTACGCGTCAACGACCCATCCTCATTATTCACATCAACATCACCAGTACGAATTCAGTGATATCAGGTAAAATTCAACTATGTTATTGTAACAAGCTCTAGTGTCTCGCAGGGTTGCATATATTGTTCTCATCGAAGACCAAATTACAAAACAATCTTTGTTTACTGTCCTTCGAAAGTTTTCTCCCTATCTGCATCTCTTTTAAATAGGTTAATACATCGATTAAGAAATGAAGCGTCTCAATACAACCCGACTCATTCACAATGAGCCTGTGGAAGCCACTGAGGAGAAGCAAATCGTTGAGTTTTTCGACGAGCAAGATTTTATGGGTTGGCTCAACAAGCAGAATGAAATTATTGAATGGAAGTACCATAATCAAATTAGATCTTCTACTCAATCAACCTCTCTTGGCACTCTTCCGTTGTCCACTAAAAAATTAGGAAGACGACCAACTTTCGAATGGACAAAGGTATTTCTATGAACTTGAATGATTCCCGTGGCGAAAAGATACGATCAAATGCAGAAATCGCAGCAAGAAAACTGCCATATTCTCGCTGAACATATGGCAGCAATGAGAAGAGATCTAGGGAGAGGAGAGACACTATGGTCCGCAAAACAACGGAGGTAAATGTAATGTGACAACTTCAAGATTTGCAGTTAAGTATGGCATGTAAATAAAAATTAATCAATGTGTAATTTTTCCTCATTCTTTAGTTACTGCTCTCAAGTGTTTTAATTAGTATGAACTATCCTATGCAGATAAATTGATTTATTACTGTGAGAGATGATCCTATTTGTCAACCTTTCTAACAATTGCTACGTCGGCGTCAAAACGAAGAAATTGTAAATGAATACTTCTTAGGTATTTACTCCCATTTAAAGGCTTTCAACCCTTGTTCATGCTCAATAATTTTCTATCCCTAACCAACAAAGACTAAAGACGAACATATACAAATTTGAGCGGCTAGAATTTGTACTAGTTCAATTTTAGTCTTTGTTGGTACATATACATGTACATGTATATTTATTAGCGATCTTCAGTCAATGCTCCATAATATTACAAGGGGTGCGGGGGGCAAATATTAGCCCGTGCACGAAATTCCTGATGGGAAATGAATGACATGCGTCACAGGGGGCCAGGCCTCGCTTCAGGGGTTAACCCCTACTAGTGGGTGTACTAGACAGGGGGC
>JAATOF010004977.1:0-15143 GCA_013170925.1 Podosphaera leucotricha
ACTAACTTTGATATCAGAACGAATATGCATCCCTTCTTGCCAAACGCGTGACAGAGGCAAAAGCTCAAAAAGCAGATCTTCGAAAACGAAGAGCGTCTTCCATGCGAAAGTAGAATACAGGGAGTAGGAAAAGCGATAAAGATGAAGATGAGGATGATGTACGATGTTGTTGATATCTTAAAAGATGTTAGTCTCAAATGATTGGTTGTATGATTCTACTAAATCTTATGTACCTTGCCACACTAAGCCACCTTAACTTTTGCAATTGAGAATTATGACGGAATATACTTTCCACCATTGACTGTGAACGTCCTAATCTATGGTCCACGATCTATGCCAATGGCGTAAACCTACAAGAAGCAAGTTTTCACGATACGCGGCCACAAAAAAATTTAGTTAATTCTTTGGCCAGGCCGCCAGAATTGGACCCTCTATGGAAGTTAAGATTTTTCTATCAAAGCTAAACACAATGGTATCGTTCATGTTACCTGTGATTATACATAATCAGATATGTAGCCCGATAATCAGCAAACACAGTAGATAATAGGAGAATTTTCAGTCGTTACGTTCGCTGACTGTTGCTCGCCAATGTTTGCAAAAAAGGCAAAAACGAGGCAAGATTGTTAATGGTTCGACACCCTGCACTCTCCTCACGACCATCCACGTGAAAGAAAAATTTCACAACAAAGTGACTTGCGTCGTAACTGAAGTCACCTGTCTCGCCCCCAAAAGGAAACGTCGCCTGGTAAAAAATTGGTGGTAGTACATAATCGAACTGAACAACCCTCGACCCACCTAAACCACATCGTCATTTTTCCATGCCAAAGTTCCCATCCTGTCTTTCCTCGTCTATTCCCACCAAATCCTGACTTTCCAAAGCCATCACATTATATCTAAACGTTTTGTCCTCCGACGTTGTAGGTTTGTACTCAGAGGCCCAGGGAAGCAAGGCCGAACCGAAGAAGGCGATAGTTCAGGCGATAACGTTATTGGTAGGGATTGTCATTTGATACTTTTGAACGTGCAAGGTGGCGGATTGGTGGGAGTGGTTTCTTCGAGTTGGATGGGCTGGAGTTTCGCTGGACCTTGACTGATGAGGCAATCCGATTGTGCCTCTTCTTAGTTCGCCCAAGTCTGCATCAAACAGATTGAGCCTGTTCAGCCAGCATCGCGAAAAGGTAAAGAAGTCGTCTTCGTCAGTTTTCGCGGTCAAGGAGTTGTTGGGCGCACCTCTTGTCTTGGATTACATGTAGACAAATAGCGTGACTAGACACCGATATACAAAAATTTCTTATACAACATTTCATTTATATACAGTATATTTTGTAAAAAATACCTCATTTATCTTCAGCCCAGACATGCTTTCCTCTCAAAAAAAAATCTTTAGTGTCTTGAGCCGAAATGTTTGCACTTCAGAGGCATCCAGCATGGTAATTGTCCACGTGAGCATCCTTTCTGCTGTTGAATGAATGAATGAATGCATGCTTGCTATGAGTTTCCGACGCGACCCTACCAAGAACTTTGTCAGTGCCCAACTACATCCTTTCATCCTTTCATCCTTTGATGGAGTGACTACTGCTAAATGGTGTGGTATACCTCCCAAGACGAAGTTTCACTATTCGCCCGAGATGTAAGTAGCGATGGAGATGCCTGATCCATGACTAGTCTGGGTATAATTCAATCCACGATTTGCATTAAGCGCGTGCTCCAAATGCTTAAGAGCGGCTGTTCTGAATTCATCCTATCCACTTCGCGCATTTCCGAATCATTAACGAACCACCTTCATACTTGAAAGCCTCTTCTAACTCTTATCTAGAACAGTTTTCTATATTTTTGGGCCAGGCATATTCAATGCTGTCTTTTTCAGCCCATTCTTCGGAATGGAAAGGGTTGGTTAGTAGGGTGCGTCAAAAAATTAAAAGTTTCAAAATAGTGTTGAAGTTACAGGATACTTTGATTGGATGATAGAGGTTAATGGAGGATAGGACCTCGATTAGAGATAGAAAGGGCTTGAGCAATTGAATTTATATGTTATCTATAATTGTCTATCTCTAGAGGTAATTGAGATATTTATTCATCAGTCTGTCACTTCTAGATACTTCCATCTGTGAACTTCTATCCAGTTCTGTGATTCACACTGATTCTATGATTCTCCAGAACATTCTTCTACAAAATGTCGTTGTGCCCTGTGTGAATCTTCAAGTTGCCAGGTAGGGAATATTCTGAACCGCAGGGTCCTAACTCCCATATCGTGGGAAGCCCTGCTCGGTCCGTGAGTTATGCCGAGGCTAACCAGATTGATGTGGTTAGCGCTTTCACAACAAATAGTGGCAGCAGTATTGGCAGAATAATTCAAAATGTCAACACCATTAGATTATTTCTTTTTGTATATTTAAGACTATTTTAGTATTGAAAAACTAGAAATCAGTACCCAGCTTCAATCCTTGATCAGTGTTGATTTTTGGTGGATTTTATCTCGTCATTTTTGCTGAATAAATACATGAAATGTCGCTATCACTGTTATCAAAGACTGCTTAATTCGACGACAAAATGCACATGTACTCATCAAGAAAAGGACCTATCAATGAGTGATACTCAGCCAATCTTTCAGATAGTTGATTATTAATTATTGTGATAAGTTAAACATAGTACTAAAACAAAACTCCATAATCTTGTACTATATAAGTCTAAAGAGCGAGCTTGTCGCTGACTGGTAGCCTTCGATACCTTCCTAGTGCCCACAGGACTTACTCCTACAGGCGAAGGTGAGAACAATGAATTTGAGCCCTGTGGCTTGTAGATGGGAAGCCGGTTACTGCTCACACCGTCGTATAGCGTACCAGCGCCGTCGTAAGGGGTATTTTCGTTAGCTGCCTTTTTCCATGATTTTTGTATCGTTTCGGCAACTCCATTTCCTCCGGCGCCAATAAGTTTAAGGTTTGGGGGCGGAAGCGGCAGATACTTATTAGGGTCGGAGTTGAGAAAACCAGGGTAGGAAAGGGAGTTGTCAACTTTACTCGAATCGGCAAGTGGGTTATTGGTGTAGTTTGTCTGTGAAGCGACGAAAGAGAATACATTTGCTCCAACATCATAACGTCCGAGACAAGGGAGATCCCAATTGTTCTCTATAGTAGACAAGATAGAATAGTGGGTGTATAAAGTGGCGTCAGTTGTTCCACGTAAATCTTCTGGTAAAGCACCACCAAGAAGAACTGAGGTTATCTGGTTTGGTGACTTTGGATTTCCAGATTCATCGTAAGTCAGAAGGATAAGAGTGCGATTCATGAGCTCTGAATCAGCAAGAAGGGGCTTGAGAAACGAATCTGCCCAATCTGTTGCGAATGAAAGTGAAGTGTCGTGGCCGTCATTCATCATATTTGGAGATATGTGGATGACTTGAGGCAATGCTTTGGCGGCAAGATCGCGGTCGAAATCTCGGAAAGAGAGAAGTTTGGCTAAACGACTACCATTATAGTTGATGCTATCGTAAGATACGAATGGACTAAATAATGTCGATTATTATCTCATTTATAATGCTACTGGAATAACCCACTTGTGTTTCCTAACATAATCGTATTTGCCATCGGGTCTTTTATTAAATGGGCCCATGTAGCCGGGTCCTGGCTGATCCTCAAAGTAACCTCTCCAGTCAATGTTTCTAGTATCTAATAGATCAACAATAGTTGATACATTTCTCGGAATTCTTGTGAAGTTGTCATTATTTAAGCCAAAGTAATCACCTCCAACGCTTGCTAGATAATTGGGTTGTGAAGGATGTGTGAGACCATAGTACTGTGTGAGCAGTATTCCCTGCTTTGCAAGGTTTTTTATTTTAGGTATCTCTGAAGTTTGGTTAAAATCCTATAGATGCGTTAGACGTTAGCTGGAAAGGAGATATGAATGCTATCACACACGCCATTTTCTAGCCAGATTGAGATTAAACGATCAAAGACTTTTCCTGGAACATGTTCTCCAACAACTGCCGTTGTAATCATAAGCAGAAGCAACAGTAACATGTTGATACGGCGTATCGATAAAGATGGAAAATCATTTAAAAATTTAGATTTGCTAATACTCCTCAAATAACGTGAGGAACTTTGATAACTTCATATCATCAGCTTGGAAGAAAACATTTCAGTTTCACAGCCCAGTCGTAGTTGCTCGAGCAATATCGCCGAAACTGTCCCGAACTGGGAGCCACGTAGTCAAGTGCTGGCTTTCAGACAACAATGTTTCATAACCGAACAGTACCATACTTCTGTCCTTCAGATACTTTATGTTCTGAAATTTGGGGATCGTAAGTGTCAAGTATGCTGTACTTGTTGCAATTTAGACCTTTTACGACGAGAGTTGATCATATGGAGGAATTGATAACGCCTTGAAATATGCAGCCTTATCCGTGCGGTCTAAAACTAATACTACCGTGGTGTTACCTGCGGGTATCTCAAAGGAACAGGTCCAACGAAAATTTATCAGTGTGTTATCACATCAATTTGTATATTAAATTTATTTAGTAAATTACCAACTACTGTGATTATCGTCATCGTCTCGATTGAAATCAGTGATATAAGATGGAACTAAATCAGGTACATAAATACGGTTCTAAGAGACAGATAAAATCAATAACATAATTATTGATCCGAGTCGAATACCTAATTTGAATCTAGTCTCAACGAAAATGAAAACTACATCACGACGAATATTCCATCCGCAAACAGCATTCTAGAGCTCCTGAAAGTAGGTGATTTATGGAAACTTGTTCGACTGCTAATGTCAGAGTCTTTAGGTTTAGCTAGCAAAAAAGCTAAGGAATTCTTAGAGCTTGATAAACTGGCTGTCGGCCAACTTCTGATCCGGATCAGGCTTCTTGTTTAAGCCTCTATTATCAGTCAAAATTTCACGACATTGAAGTACTCAAGTTCGAAGAATATGATGTTACTCTTTGAAACCATATTTGACACACCATAACTGGACGAGAATGTATTGTATCACTCAATGGAATTTCAGTACGCATCTTTTCGATCTCATTAATGAAGATCTTTCGATAAATTGCGAAATTGGATAAACTTGACAACTTCACCAAAAATAATCATATCAAAAATTCAAGCTGAGTATTAACCTTTAGTTATTCCTCCACGATCCTGGTGTAATTCTAAAACAAAATAAGACATATTTAATGATTTACAATGATTTTGGCACTTTGAATAATTGGGCTAATCTTGCTGATATCATTTCAATATCAACACAGCCTTAATACTTGATGAAAATATTTGAATAAGTGTTTAGCGTGCATTATAATCAAATTCCTCTGAAATCTCCTTACTCATTTCCGCTCATCTGGGAACCCTCCCGGCCACCGTCTGCCATGATCCCAAACGTCGTAGGGGTTAACTTCAAGAAGTATTTGCAAATAAAATCGGAGTATCAGGTATAAGTGCTCCAAATGTCAAACTGAGTAATTCCATGAGAAACTACGTATCTATCCATCAATACCTGTCAGAGATTTTGGGACGCCAAAATTCAAGGAGGAATTGATGCGCTTGGAGTATAGCTGACGCTTTTTCCCGTTAGATTTTCTCTCTTCACAGAGTAATACACAATTTGTGGCTTCGACAACATCGTTTGTTGTTTGCCTCCTGCCTTTCACACATACAGCAGGTAATGCAGTTAATTTCTAATCACAAGGTTTTATTTTACCATTTATATGACGGTAGAATAGAAATTGATGAAATCATCATTTAATTTTAACTTTTAGATACTGAAGAAAAGACATTTAATTAATGCCAGCAGTGATGATCAAAAAAATTTACCAGTCCAAGTGTTACGGGCTTCTTTCTGCCTTGTAATTATGGTTAGAATCGGAATTATCCGATTCCGTTTGTAGGAATTGTTTACGTAATATGACCGGATAGTCGTCACGTTAGAGTGACTTACGTAACGCTCAGGATATAGTTGATCACGTAGATTTCGTCTATTTCTTTTGTTATACAGAATATAAACTTGATTTATGGATTCACTAGTGCGAACAGCTGACGTGATCAGTCCTATTACACCAAGAGACTATAGAAAAGACCCGCTGAATGGTCAGGCAATGAGATAGAGAAGTGAAAATCGTGAATCTTTATCCCAATAAAGGGACAATGAAGAGTGATCTAAGGTCTGCAGCGGAGAAACGCTCATCAAGAGACAGAAGGAGCTAGGAAAAATCACCGTATTCTGAGAATGGAAAAACTTCTGGACTTACCAACGCAACCAATTATCCTTGAAACGAAGAACATCAGCTGACCCCGAAGTCTGGCACGGAGTGAGTCTCTATAATGACAAAGCTGGCAGATATAAAATGAGTTTTAGGGGTACCCTCTATTAAACCCAAGGTAACCTTAGTAGGGCTCAAAGTAATATGGCAATACAAATGAAGAGTGAGCATATTGGGCGTCATTTTTCTTTGTACAGAAGAAAACTCCATGCGAATATTCACTTCAAAACGTTAAACATAGGATAACGAGCAGAAGTATGGAAAAAGCCAAGGATGGATCCTACGAAGCGATGTTGAGCGACCCGAAAGACATAGGATTTATAACGTAACGGATTATAGACTAGGACGGTTAGAATCATTCCCATTGGCCGGAACAGTAGAGTTAGCTATGGTGAGAGAAGAAACGAATAAGATGTAAATTGTTCAAAAAATAAAAGGCGAGCGATATGACGTGATAGAGTTCACACTGAATGGAGCAGTACTGTAGAGCTCCTTATAGGAAAATAAGGAAACCAAAGAATGATACCAAATAGGTAAGGGGGTTTTCACCGAGAGGTTCCGTAAGTATGAGATTTTGATAGACACCTGCATGGGCCACCAAGGCGCCAAATCAGGATAATGAAATCAAATTCAAACGCCGAAACCATCATAAATCATTGACTATCTCTTTTCCGGAATTAAAATTATATCCGGATTGTAGAGAAACAGCCAGAGATTAATTGACACTCTGCTCGAATTTTTGATTTATGATAACTGCTGGTGAAGTTGTTACCAAGTTTATCCAATTTTGCATTGTATTTATTTGGCCAATTCCGCTGCTTACTGTGATTATCTTTCATTAATTATTAACTTTTGCGGTATCAGGAATGTGTGAGTACTCGTGTTCAGACTACCTCTAAAAGTACGCAGGAACTTTGCGTCGTTTACCCACGTCAATAACCAGCCCAGGAGAAAATACGAAAGATTCATTTATTTAATTATCAAAGATTAGCTAGCTAGCTGTAATGGAATGCTCTGTGGCTAAAACGACAGCGGGATAGCGGAATAGTCGACAGGGATCTCCCACCTGACATCGGAGATCATTCCGGACGACGCACTAATCACTTAGCAAAAGCTTATTCTGGCCTTATCAGCTGACATGACATCTTGATCGCTCTCTGACTAGGGGTCAAAAGCTTCCGTGAGACTTTGCCGATTTTGGCTGCACGCTGCACATACCCGTTAATCCTGGAACCTTGAAATATCGCGCTAACAACATATCGAAGCCATTTGATCGGCACAGCTTCGATTAAGCATTAAGCGGGAGAGAATGAGGCTTCGAAGCGAAATCTGTAGCAGTGTAGATCTCACAACTCAGGCAACTACAGCGCTTATCAGACGCGACATAATCGAGCCTGCGTAAGTGCCCCAGATTAAACCTTCTAGAACTAGTATTTGGCTGAATATCAAATTCTTCAAGGGGTGATTAGAAATCCTCATACAAGGCCTGATAATATACAGCTTGCTATTTCATCTCCCTTCCTGTAATGGTCCATTTGCTTATAGTCATAAACGCAAAAAATGCCTTAGGAGGCAAGCTGTACGTCATGAGTAGTATGACAGAGCATAATTATTGAAAGGGACAGTTAATCAGTATTTTGGAATCATGCACAGCCGACTAAAACTAAGTTGAATCTGATGCAGAGGACACCATACAAATCAACGCTTGGCCACTTATCCGCCCCGAAGCCGGTTAGAAGTATCATGAGCCCAATCTCACGCGAAGGTGCTTGTTCCTCAACCGCTTTGTTTGTTTAAATAAAGCTCGTCCGTCGACAAACGCGTTTTTCTGTTGCCATCCGGTTATCGGCAAAATAGCTTTAGAAAATGATATAGGCGTCTACCGGGTCTAGTTGAGTTAGTAGTCACAGCTAGAGCCGAACAAGTAGAAGCGCTTAAAAGTTGGAGGTGTTCTAGCGCGATTTGGGAAAATTAGTCGTCATGGTTACAAACGGGGGACGGTAAGGACACAGACAAGATCGCGGCACATGTACACTCCAACTGCCGAGCGGGTTAAGGTAAGGCTAAGCATAATTTGTCATGGTTTGTGGTCTGAGAAGGAATCCAACAAAAATAATTAAAGATTGGCTGAGTTAATGTGTAGGGTCGGATTGTCTGTCTCATGATGCATCGTCCAAGCCGCTCTTCTGAGTAGATTTTGGGTATCCTTGACATATCTCCTTGAAACTCCAAATTGTCGGTTCGAATTCAACAAGACGCACTTTCGTGTAGTCCAAGATGAATATGCGAAACTAAAGGTGACGGTGCTCTTTTGTTAACTACCTACTGTTGTGGGCAGAGAGCCCGGAATCGAAGCGAATCAGTCATCCTGCCATGTATCGTAGCGGCCAACACTTCTAGGTGTTTAACTTCTATAGCATTCCTAGACCTAGACAAAAAAAGGATTAAAAGCTGGTCAAAGTGCTAGAGATTTGCTACTTAGGAATACTCTCGGCATCCGAAAGTCCCGAGAAAATTTCCGACAAAGAAGATCAACCGACGAGAAGTCACCGAAAGTTCTTGGCAATTCCCCGTTCCATACAGCCCTTGTACCACCTGGTCGGAGAAAAAGTTCTATCGTCAAATATCTGACTGCATTAACCCGGACACCAATCCCAAGTGCTCGGTTGACGAGGGACAATTTGCCCAGTCTGTGTGATACCGTAGAACAAGTGGAACAACAATGATATTAGCGTGGCCGTTGTTATCAACTAATCGATATGTAAGCTAGTAACCTAACGGAAGAGAAGAGATTTTGGGATGAGAACAGCGTCAGACCTAAACATGACCTAGTACAAATAAATTCCGTAGCCGCTTGCAACTCCAGTAGTTCAGCTTTCTAGGCGTTAATTGCTTATGATAGATGGTGGGTCTTTTTAAGAAAGTACATGGAAATATCCATCTTTTTTTGTAGATGTATTTTAACATTGATAGGGTGACGGAACGGACCCTGGAGCTCACATCGATGTTGAAAAACAGCATCTCGATAGGCAATTACATGTAGTTTGGATTGACATTTGAACAAAACTTTCATATAAATGCTTCAAAAAACCCATGGATAGAGGGTTAATGATGGGTCTTCTGAAATAATGAATGCTACAAAAATTAAAGAAAAAATAGGTGACCTTTTGCTTTTATCTTCATCATTCCGGAGCAATTGGTTTAGAGATGATTAAGTTTAGAAGTAGCTTGTAGTGATAGGTGGTGCCATTAATCAATCAACTATGGGTCATGGAAATACATGACATTGAGGACGCTGACTAAATCTACAGGTGATCGGAAATAAGATGACACATTAGATTACCACTTCACTTGACTCAACATTCACATCGCCCGAACCACCTTGGAAATGTTACCATTTCTCTTATGTGAGGTACACCAGCTAAATAGCTTAGGAGACGATCAAAACCAAGACCAAAGCCTCCATGCGGAACACTGCCCCATTTTCGGAGGTCTACATACCACTTCAAGTCACGAAAATCTTGATCTGAAGGCATGATATTTGGAATTAGTCCGTTAGCGAACATCGAGTCAATTAGTGGTTGTAGCCGATGTTCACGCATCGAACCACCAGCAATCTCACATAAATCTGGTACAAGAAGATCAAAGCAATCCACTGTCTCCTGATTTTCATCATTTCCGGAAGAGGGTAACATATAAAATGGCTTGAGTGACTTAGGGTAATGAGTAACAAATACAGGACTAATCCAGCTGGAGCTGGCCCCCACTATATTTGCGATATACTTTTCATGCTCAGTTTGTAAACTCAGACCCCACTTTGGTTCATGTTCAAAGGCTTGTGAACTTGATTGTAATATTTTGATTGCCTCAGTGTAAGTGATGTGTTTCCAATCTGCGATAATACCATCCCATCGACGCCTGAGCTCTTTTTCTCCCAGAGGGCCTTTCAGGAGGTCTTGTCCAGTTTGAGAGTTACAGATGTCTTGTACAACTGGAACAATGATGCATTTTATCAATTCCATCACATCATTCAAAGAGTCCGTAAAGCTCATTTCAGCTTCCAACATGTAAAATTCACTTAAATGGCGGGTTGTGTCACTCTTCTCGGCGCGGAATGTTGGAGATAATGTCCACACGTTTCCGACAGACTGTGCGAGAGCTTCGAGATGTAGTTGGCTTGATACTGTCAAGTATTTTTGTGATCGAAAGAAGCTTTGCTCGAGAGATTTTGATTGTTCTTTTAGCGCTGTTCCGACATGAAATACTTCACCTGCGCCCTCACAGTCGGAAGATGTAATTATTGGTGTGTGTGTCTGAGTAAATGACATTTCTGAAAGGGTTTTTGTGATAGTTGCTATTGCATCGGACCGAAAATGAAGTAATGTACTGTTGAATGGGATTCGAGACCGGAGATGGGGAATAGTTCGTAGGTATTCAGGAGTTTGGTATTTTTTTTGCAGTGGATAAGACTACAAAAGTTAGGAAAGGTTTTCGATTTCATTCTGATTGCATACAGAGTCCACAGGTCCCAGCACATCTAAGTTGGAAACATGAAGTTCATGACTTTGTTCAGATGGATTAGGAGATGGTTTCCAAGAGCCTGTAACGCGAACGGCGGTTCCGTATGATAATCTAGCAGGAATTTGATTAGCACCTTTATCTTTTCTAAATAATTTTTCAGGATGGAAAAGGGACAGAACCCTTTGGCTTGCATTGGCGTAAGTAAAGCCTGTAATGACTGAATACTAGATCCGTCGCCAATTGCCGCAAAGGATCTCTGCTTTTGATTTCTGATTGATCGAATAAAGCCACTTATTACAACTTCGTCGAGATTAAGGGGCATCTGGCACTTCGGCGTGATGTGACTCTGTAGCAATTTTGCTACTGTGATTTGGGGTGGCAAAGACACCAGACTTCTGGAATGGTTGGCAGTCCATGGATAAATTTTTTTTAACAAGCTTCCAACCATATCAAATTGCTAATATGAAGCTGTTTGCGCCGTCGATTTGAGGATGTGGTTCTGCGTGTCTTTTTACAAATTTAGAGTTCTACCCGTTTGATTTCGGCAGCTGGGCCCGAAAGCTAATCCCTGAATACGCACGTCCCTCATCGAAGCAATGAAGGCTCGTCCCATCTGTCAATGATTCTTTTACAATTCCAGTTCCTTCCCAAACACTGAGGCTTATTTTGTTCGGCCTATTCTTTAATCTGTGAATAGAGTGGGTCCAATATGTAACGATATTTCACCATGTATTTCTTTTTTACTGACGGGTGCTCAGGGTTATCATGAATCAAATCAATCGGAGTCCGATCCAAGGCGCCGGCCTGACCCTATATTTTCCACAACTAGCGCCTTGTACATTCTCAGAAGTAATTGAGTAATGCGAATCAGAGTCGTAAGGTCTATTGTTAAGATTAATAGAAGAATAGTGACAAATGCTCGACGACTTGCTTGAGGTCAAGGTGGCGGCAGGATGCAGGACTTGTAGCTATCTGACCTCGCCAAATTCCAGTCGTCGCTAAACTCACTCGACTTAAGGAAATCTGATTGTTACATCTGGCCTAGTATATTGAAACTTTGATGACATCTTGGGGTACCTGGCTCGTATTAACCGAAGACTTATGTTGTACCTTGCCTTTCTTTCTGCGAGATCCCCCCTCGCTAATCTGGGTACAACATATCACCAAAGTACAATACGATCTTGGAAAATCGGTCATTTGCATAGAGTTACCCGTTTCCCGCCCTTAACGGGCTATCATCCCAATTAAGTCGCCAACCAAATATGTGAATATCATCTAGAAGTCAATCTCCAAGTCCATCCTGAGCATACGTATGGACAGATATTGAATTCTAACTGGTATACAATCGGGCTTCAGGGATTATGGATGGTCTCACAATCGGAAATAATATGCTTGATGACTGGCATCGGCATGGAATCACAAAATTCGGCAATACTCTTTTCTTTTCATCTTTGAAATCTATATAATACCAGCTCATTCCATCCTACATTGTGATATAAACACAAATCCAGCTCATATTCAGAGATATTTATTCACAATCGAAACTATTTTATCAGTTATTTTTACCATGCCGCCAGCAAACAAGCATCACAAGCCATCAGAGATCGCTGCCAAAGCTAAGAAGACCTTCATTCCATACATCCAACATAATTTTAGCTCCGTATGGAATCCAGTATCATATTTATGCTACTCTGACTCTATGGTTGCATCTCCACCAGCAGTAAGCCTGAAATGCCGCTTCGGTATGTGAGTCCAAAGACTAGCATGACTTATTATCCATTCAATTTTGAGTGAAAACTAAAGATTAAAAGCTTTCTACGAGCGAGATCCTGTAGACCTAGCGCTAGATTGGGCAGATCCAAATGATCATGACCCAATTCCAGTGATCATGCCTGCACATGAGAGTAGACCAGGTGGTGATTGGGAAGCAAGTAAATATTTTTGGGCCCATACTAAATATTAATACTCATGTATATAGGTATAATGTTGCCAGAAGAATGTCTCTGCCGACGAAGCAATCTTCACGCAACTCTTACAACGCCTGCTTCGAATAGTGCCCAAAGGAGTAACTACCCCATTCCTTCAAGGGCTGGGATTTACTCATCAAAAGTTGGTATGTTGTCTTTAAAAGTTTATAAGTGATTTTTTGTTAAGATATCTAGTCATTTTTCGTGATGGGCCAGATACGTATGCACCATGGAAACACTACAGAGCTCTTCCAATAATATCTGTTTCTCCAGTCAGGCGGCCAAAACTTGATATAACAGGTAAAAAATATGCTTTCAAACAAGAGAGGGAGCAGATGCGTGAAAAAATCCACACCGCCCTGAGGATTGCGGTGTGGTATAAGCATAAGCGCCTCTGCATTGGAACATTTGGCCTAGGAAATGGATTTTTTAATCCAACCGAAGAGGTAGCAATGTTATGGAGAGATGCTTTCATGAAAAATCCGGAATTTATTGGCCACTTCCAGGACGTCGTTTTTGCATTTTTAGCGCCAGAAGCCCCTACTAATATGAACGCTTCATCCTCAAGGGCCACTCCTGCTCTAAATCCGTTTTCCGAATCATTAAATACTTCGCATTCTTCGTCTAATGCCAATATAGCAAATGATCTCGCTATTTTTCGTCACGTTTTTAAGCCTGCAAATATTCACAATGCGTTCAGGCAACCATCTTCTTCCAAAAATGGGCGATGATGAACGAATTTTGATACAAAATGTCACGGAAAAGTATTATAAATGGCGTTTGGCATCAGGAACTGGTCTTGCTGAAATATTGGCTGTTAATACATGGTTTAGGCAGGTGTTCCAGGTTAACGAGGATGTCGATGCTGGCAAGAAACGAATGATTGTACTTTAGATCACATGACGGATTTTTTTATAGTGCCTCTGGTTGTTTAGGAATAAAAACTTTAAATTTATGATGCGCTGTTTCGTTATGTCGAAAAAAAATTGTGAATCAGTCGTGATAGCTTCACTATACGCTAACCATCCCCGTTGTCAATCCGCCAATTTCTACATTAACCTATCTTATCGCGATTATCTCAATCAAATAGCTGCTAATTTAAAGTTGCGCCGGATAAGTCAAGAATTTAAGTGATACTACTGTGTAAGATTCATTATTTACAATATTACCGTGTAGAAACATAAGCTTCAGATCGTCCAAAATTGACTACGATATTATCTACCCTAGCAAACCTTTGATTTTGATCTGGGATCACTCTTTTCCTCACTCGAGTATTTTGATTTGCCTCCTCCAGTACATGTAGATGCTTTAACTTTTTATTTTCTGATTCTAGGGCTGCAACGCGGGTAATAGCCTGCATAATTGCCTTGCCACATTTACCAAAAAAGCGCTCGGGTCAATTTGGGGATATTTTCCGACATTTGAACCGATTACTAAGCTCGATATATATCTGAAGAATTCTTGCGAGTCTATGGCTCCGATTCCAAATCACTTTGTGCTTCTTGAGACTTCATAGGAGTGCGTAGTTCACCTATAACTTGAGATGACCGTAGAATCAGCTTGGGGTTGAATGGAACAAGAACTGTGGCCCTCCACCCTGCTCCAGGTGCTGCGTCATCCAGGGCAGAAAGAGCGGAAATTTGACTTCGATATTTGGACTTTATCACCAAAAATGGTGCCCAATATAGAAGGTACAGGATATGAGAGGAATGAGATTGAAGGTACAGGAGATGGATTTCATGTTTCATACAAAGTTGCACAACCTCTAGATCGGTATGACTGCCATGGCTGTCTAGGATTAAAAGTTAGGTTTGATCGTTCAAAAAAGCCGCTGGTGTGAAAACCGACTTCAACCATTCATTCCCGATCGCTTTCAGAGTCCATCCATTCTCAGAAGTGGTATAAAACCTTATCTGGAACCGACTCAATGGGAAACCAAGTGGTTTGGAGATACTTCCCCTTGAAAATTTCCCGACTTCTTGATTTTCGGCCTTAGACGAATACAGCTTCTATTATAATTATAGATACCCGTTCCTGAATTTCTGGACTTTTGACCTTGTTCCCTCAGGGATGGAAGTGTTGTGACGGAGTAAGCTCTGGCGAAATAAGGCGTAAGCGAGGGCCTTAGTCATTAACGAGTAGTCATGTGACCGGACTTTATTTTATAACGTCCCTTACTGTACACAGAATACTTTAGCGCTGGCGAAGTCGAACTCCTCACCTTCTCGCGGTGCCGGCTGTAAACGTTCAGTATGTGCATATCTGAGATAGCCAAGAAGAGTCGCAGTCCTTCCCTTCAGGATCCCCATTCATCCACGCGGGTTTCGGTCGGCTTCGTATCATTATCACCATCCCCAGCACCTTTTCTACGAAGCACTCCCACAAATGTCCCAGAGAGG
>JAATOF010004980.1:0-12679 GCA_013170925.1 Podosphaera leucotricha
CTGGATGATGATGATGATGATGATGATAAATTTGACAGTCTACGGTCTATCAAAAAGTTAGAGCCCCAGATGAAGCGGACTCTTAATGCCCCTGCACAATCTATCAGAGATAAGTACTCATCGACGCAATCATTACAGCCCAAATTGAGTCACAATTTACAACAAGTATCCGTTCCAAAGCCAAAGAAATGGTTAGCTCAAGGCCGCAGAAATCGTTCTCCAGAAACAAATTCAAATCCTTCATCACCTATTAGGCATCAATCTCTAGACAAAGACCGCTCTGATATCGATATGGAATCTGAAAATGATGATTCTGTCCCCGAAGAAGATGGACTTGAAGCTCGTGTGGTGAAGTATTTCAACTCATGCAGAATTTCTGACTTGGTCGAACTTACAAATATTACGAAAGAAAATGCTGAGACAATTCTGGCAGCTCGACCCTTTGTATCAATCAACGAAGCCAGAGCAGTACAGAATGTAAAAATTTTGAAAAGTGGCAAAAAGAGTACTAGGGCTCCGATTGGCGACAGAATTGTTGACATTACAATGGAAATGTTTCGAGGATACGAGGCAATCGACTTGCTTGTATCTAAGTGTGACGATCTATCAAAACCTCTTAAAGCTGAAATGTCGCAATGGGGGTTTGATCTATTTGGTGCCCAAAAAAATGGAGAATTAGAAATGACCTCTTTTGGTGAGGCTGATGTTCAACGTGATTCGGGCATAGGATCACCCAACTCCTGCACAGCATCAAATGAATTTGAAGATGATGTCAAGATTAAAGATACCAAAAGAGGCAATGTTCAGTTCCTACATAAGCCTCGCTTTATGGCAGAAGACTGCATCTTGAAAGATTATCAGATAGTTGGGCTTAACTGGTTGGCTTTAATGTATAGAAAAGGGTTGAGTGGAATCTTAGCAGACGAAATGGGATTAGGGAAAACCTGCCAAGTAATTTCATTTTTATCACATCTTGTTGAAACTGGAAACAATGGACCGCATCTTGTCGTATGCCCTGGGTCAACTTTAGAGAATTGGTTGCGAGAAATTAAAAGATTTGCTCCTCAGCTAAGCTCTGAGCCGTATCACGGTCCACAGAGGGAAAGACAAGAGATGGCAGATACAATTCTCCAAAATAAGCACAGTATAAACGTTGTCGTTACAACTTATGATATGGCTGCAAAGAAGGAAGATGGTAGATTCTTGCGCCACCTAAAACCTGATGTGAGTAATTCCTAATGCTTTAATTGGAGGCTTTATTAAAATTTCAAGGTCTGCGTTTACGACGAAGGTCACATGTTAAAAAATGTGAAGTCACAGAGATATAAGGGTCTAATCAAGATACCAGCCAGATTTAGACTTCTTCTAACCGGTACCCCCCTCCAGAATAATCTGCAGGAGTTAGCTGCCCTTCTCGCCTTCATTCTGCCAGACGTGTTTAAGGACCTAGAAGAGGATCTAAATACTATCTTCAAAGCTAAGGCGACTACATCTGATTCTGACCATGCAGCTCTTCTTTCTTCCCAAAGAATTGCTCGGGCCAGGTCTATGCTCACCCCATTTGTGTTGCGGCGAAAAAAGGCCCAGGTTTTGAAACATTTACCGGCCAAACACTGCCGAACTGAATATTGTAAGTTACACAAATCACAAAAAGAGATTTACGACGGACACCTTAATCAAGCTCGAGAACGTGCCCGGATCCGTCTAGAAGGAGGGAAAGTTGCGAAGACAGATGAGAATAATCCTTTAATGCAGCTTCGCAAGGCAGCTATTCATCCTCTTCTCTTTCGTCGGCATTTTGACGACGCAAAGCTCGAAAAAATGGCTGATATTCTCCGAAAAAAAGACCCCTTCAATTTTCCATCTAGCTCAAAACGAGAACACTTAATCGAAGAGATGCGAGGTGGCTCTGATTTTTGGCTTCACAGATGGTGTTGTGACTACCCTTGTATTGCAAATTTTGACATCCCTGACCTTGCTTGGATGGATTCTGGAAAAGTAGAATCAATGATGAAGCTCATCAAGGAATATAAGAAGAATGGTGATCGTGTTCTCCTCTTCTCCCAATTTTCTCTTGTTCTTGATATCCTCGAAGCAGTCCTCAATACCTCTCGTGTAGATTTCACTCGCATTGATGGAAGTACCAAAATCGATGAGCGCCAATCCCTAATAGATGCCTTTAGAGATGATGAAAGCATCACCGTCTTTCTTCTAACAACTAAAGCTGGTGGAACTGGGATTAATCTTATGTATGCAAACAAAGTCATAATCTTTGATGGTTCTTTCAATCCACAAGATGATAAACAAGCAGAGAATCGGGCCCATCGCGTTGGTCAGACCCGCGAGGTTGAGGTCGTAAGACTGGTAACAAAAGGAACGGTTGAGGAGCAGATTCTTGCACTCGGAGATAGCAAATTGCAACTTGATGGACGAGTGGCAGGTGATGTAGATCCAGGGAAGGCAGAAGCTGCTGGAGAGAAAGCAGTTTCCCGCATGCTCCTCGAAACAAGCCTTGAGAACTCAGAAGAAGCAGAATCCAATGAGAAAAACGTTGAGGAAACAAAGATTGACAGTAGAAAAAAGACCACATCTAGGAGAAAGAACACTATTATGAGCATGCTCACACAAAAACGAAAGGCTGAGGCTCGGAACTAGAAATTTTGTAGTAGTAGTAATAGTACTTATTTAGTTATTGTGAAGGAATCTCATTATGAAGAGTTGCTATTTTTTGCGTGACAATGTTGTTCACATGTAAATTATCCATGTGCCATAATATATTTACACAAGCGAGTCTGTGAGTAAGATATTTAGTAAGTTAATCTTGACACGGCCACATGCTGCGATATCTCTAGAGATGCAGCAATAACTGATCAACAGACTGGGTCTCGTGAGCTCCTACAACAGCAGTCGCCATGACCTGTAGCAGCCGATATCACTCTGTAGAAGTTCAGCTCTCCACAGTACGAAAACTGAGTGTCGTACCAAAGTAACCAACCAAGCAACCTTATCTGGATCAACTACCCTTGCCCTTTTCACCGAATTTTGAACCACAGGTGTAGTTTTCGAAATGTCTTTGTCGGGAGTTACGGCGTGAGGATTTCAGCTCTCTGTTCTGCGCCCGGCATGTGCATTACCTTCAGCCTATCTCTTTAGACTATGTCGTTCCTTGGCAAATCCGTACCTGAATTCTAGGTGAGTAGCTTTATTGCGCAAGTTAGTTTTCTTGGTAGGCTCTCGAGTGGGTGGGTGTGGTGCTGATTTTCTCGGATGTGAGAGGCATTTGATATGTATGCATTCATCCGGACTGACTTGCTCCATTCGTGTAGGGTTTGGCCCACGCTGATAATGAGACGGCCATGGTTTTTGCTTCCAATGAAGATAGAGCTGTGATTTTCTGTCAGTCCCTGAAATGATTAACAGTCAATTTCTATTCTCCAACTGGCATCGGTACACGCTGAGTACTAATTTCCTTTCAGATGTAATCTACCATATTGTATTTCTAACTGAGTAGTTCTATATAGACACCCGAGAAGCTATTTTGCTGTTTGTAGATGACCATCTCATGGCTTACTCATGAACTGCGCCAATTGTTTAACAAATACGTTATATCTGGCTATGTATTGATTGCAAGGTATATACTAGATCCCCGATTTTTTGATATAAACTTGTATCTTTTCTCATTCAGAAGTTCTAATTTATTAGCTTCTCTTAAAACGGTTCCTGCTGGCATGGATATTTGGGTAGAATTACAATTTTACATTCCCATTATTTCCTCAGTTCCTTTGTGTAGGCACTTTGGTGAATCAGAATTGTCCTCTGATTTTAAAACTTACAGAAGTTTTGTTTTTCTTTTGGTCTATTCTTTTCCACTCGTTGAGGATATCTCATCTCATTTTATCGACACTGAGGCTATCTCCATCAATGAGCATGTCGTTCGCTTGTAGATCCACCTAATCGAGGTAGTTTTACCTATCATAAATCAGTAATTCGGTGCTTGTTTCAAGTCGTAGAGAGATTTGTTCAATTTTGTATAATGTGTTTATTAAGAGACCTATGAGTTCAAAAAGTGGAGGCAGTTTTCCATAAATTTCTTTTTTCAGCACAGGATTTAAGAAAGATGTGTTTACTGTATCGAGTGGTATAATATCCGTGTCAAATACTGCAAATCCGTACAAAATTTCGAGCCCTATGCTTAAGAAGTTTTCCTTTATGTTGCTTGTATGTAAAAACATATTTGAGTGGCATTGGGTTTGCTAGATATCCTTGAGGTTAAAGTAATTTTTGAATGTTTTCTTCTGGACTAATGTGTTCCACTCAACCTTTACAGCTTTAATAAATCCACTTGATTCGTAATAAAGAATCATTTGTTTTTCTGTATGTGTAAGTGCTTTCATAGTAGACACAAATGAAATTTTGCGTCCTATGATCTCGGGATTATTACTGTTGTAGCCATCGCTATATAAATTGTCTCGTAATTACCAACTAGAGCGAATGTGTCTCGCCTTGGATCTTTACGAGGTGTTTTCTGATTTTCAGATAGATTATTAGCTTTGTAACACCGAGAGATAATTAAATTAGGCAAAATTCAGGTTGTAATTCTGATCTCAAAGCATAAGATTTTGAAGTAGAGAGAAATCTATCTACAAGGAAGTAGCATATAGTATACTGGTTCTGTAATTCATATTATAGCAACGTGAGTCTCATCTTTTAGATTATCCGCTCCATAGATATAGAGTTTTTTGAAGACGATAATGATTGATCGGAGTGAGTTATCAGAAATGACTGTTAGATCAAATTCTGTAGCCTCTGAAAAGGATTCCAAGATAAGGTATGCTTTAGTATTTTTTTAAGGTAAAGCACTATCATAATCAAGTACTTCTAACTTATCTGTTTGAGAAATGTTAAGTGCTCTCTCGAACTCGGTTTCATGATTAGCCATAGAAAAAATTGGAGAGGGCGAATCATATATACTTTCCCAATTGACTGCATTTGCTGTTGAATCTGCAAGTTGAGGTGGGTATCGAATCGAATCGTTGATGCTATATTTATCAATAGATTTGAGAGTTTTATTTCTCTGATTAATTATGAGCTTAAAATGGCGTCTCTTGGATGATACACTGTGTTTTCATCAAATTTAACATCAGTTGTTTCGATGATTAAATCGCAAGATGGATTCCAAATGCAGAATTAATAGCTCCACCCTATATAATTGGATAGCCAACGACTGCTCTTGCACTTAGTTTGCGAGGTTCCGGAGTTGCTTTTTTTCCTTAAAGTTGGTCATATACTTTGCATCCAATCAAATGAATATGACTTAAATCAGGTTGTTTCTTAAATATGATTTCGAATGAGATTTTATTTCCGAATCTATTCCATGGAATTTTAACAAGTAATCTATAGTAGTGGTGAAAATCTACTCTGAATACTAATCGCTCTTGCTTGTCGACTTACTTCACCTCCAGCATGCTTTAACCTGCCATTTTGCTGCGGTATATGAGGAGCTGATGATAAGAGCATTATACCAAGCTACTTGATCAGTGATAGAAAGTTATCCGAAAAGAGTGAGATTTCATTGTCTAAACTTATATTTTTTACTTTTATCGAATTATGTAGATATAGTGGTGGCTATTGCGTCAAAGGTAACATTGCCACTATCATACTTGTGTTTTGCGAAGTTTGCCATCGTAAATCCAATCCAAGAATCTACCGAAATGAGGATGTATTTAAACTTGGATTTATCTGGGTGAAGACTGAACAGATCTATATTGATTTGTTGAAAGGAGGCTTCGACTAGATATGTCTTTTCTGAAGTTAATTAACTGGGTTTCTATTGCCAGCGCACAAGCTTCGTATTCGAGAGTATTACCCTCGTCCATTGAAGTTTGTTCCGGTTATGACCTCAAGAAGCAGAGATAAATTCTTTGAGCCCACCCTTCTAGATGATTGTGTGATGTTATCGTTAGAAGTTGTGGAATCGGAGAAATTTGAAGTAGTAGTTGGTCTTCTCGTCGATAGAATCCAGTTTCCATTTCTGTCCATTTCTTCGTGGGAAATATGCTTATTTACATCGCTGATTATTACGCTTTATGTAAGCATTGAATCACCTGAATTCATATGTATATTTTGGGAGGAAAGTTTTGATATCGACACGATTTTTGCGAAAAAGCCAGGTACATAATCGTGCTGATGTAGGACTACTTCTACTGGGCTATTGAGAACTCGCGCAGTAATTGTAGTGGTGCCTAATAATTCAATGGGGTGATGATATTTTCCTGAAGCAACAGTTTCACTTATAGACGCGATTCAGTATGCCTTATAACAGTCAGAAGAATTAACTATATGGCTATCAGTACCAGTATCACCTATATAAGATCTAGCTAAAGGATGATATAGATCAGAGGACTTTTGAGCCCCAAATTTACTGTCGAAGAGAGATCGTGAAAATCTTTTCTTGAAATGCTTCATTCGTCTTTCATGCCTTAGTATAGCCTTTTCGTTGCAACATCCAAGTCGGGCCTGGCTTCTCACAAGTCCTTGATTCAGTTAACTATTTCTGAATCAGGCTCAAAGTTTGGAGCAGCACTTGGGGTGTAGATAGTAATATTTTGACCAATTTGTAGTGCATCCACGTCCACATAGATAACCTTGTCTCCGACGTTTTGCGCTCTAGTTTGGCTTTTCTAGAATACCGCCTGAAAGACATTGAAGTTCATGTTTCAGGTAAGTCGAATTTTGTGGGATCCTTCAATCTTTCTGGGGTCCTTGGTGATTCAAGTGCTTCAGAGCCCCATCTTCATTAATCTCGTCTTCTGTAAAACTTTGGTTCAAGCTGTTGTTAATTACAAATTTTTGGTGTCAATAAGTTGCCTTGATAGGTTCAAACACAGACATAAGTGGCCCTGTTAAATGACTTGAATGAGCGGGTAGAAAAAGAAGATCTTTTTTTTCTACCGAAGCATCCCCATGAAACTCCATTCGTAGTGTGACTTCCATGTCTATCTAGTGCCAAAACCCACCAAACCCCTTCATCCTTGGCTTCTGATCTTGTTTGATGATCAAATACTTCCTTGATTTAGTCGACATTTATTATTTTTTAAGTAGCTAGTTTTTGATGCCTTAAACTGCCATTGATAAAATATTTTCAATTCGAGAGGGTACCGTTATCTTTCAACTGACTTGCCGTTAGAAAATCACAAGTGTGTTAATTTTTATCGCACTCGATTGTGGTGATCTAGGTATGCGCATCTGGTGTCGTTACAAAAAATTTCTTCATAGCAGAAGAACCTTGAACAAGACCGCTCGCTTCTTTACCCTCCATAAAGCTTATTTCGACTCAACTCTAGTGATATTTTGGAGAGATTCCTTTAACGGTTGGATGACTTAATAAGTTGAAATAATCCTGGATAATCTCGAATATGACCGCATGAATACAGAGATTTTCGATTGCCTTGCCTCTAAGAGTCTCTAAAGGTCTTTAAGGACGGATTTATTCTCAAAGAATTGGTACACTCAGTTATTTCCTAGGAATTGGTAGTCATTGAGCGAGATCTTACAATTGTTGATTGATCGGTGTCAGCCCGAATGCGCCTGCTTTGGGCCAGCACCCAATTTATAGAGAGTTTTCTTAGTCAAGTGATATTCTTCAAAGGCCCTGATATTTTCCAGTCGCAAACTGACACCTTCCTCGTCTTCGAGCACGAAGAGTTGGCTCTCGAAATGACTAATCACATGAAAAATTTCGAGTAGTTACGCCCTCAGTGATATCATTGAGTGTTTTCATTCTAATCATTCTTAGTATGTCTAGGCATGATAATGTATTTCAATTTCATGGGTTTGATATCGATTCTTGAAATTGCTCGTGACGACTGGATTAAACTGCGCAGCTTCAAGTGGGTGATGTAATTCTACACCGCACGGATAATAAACAGCAAAAGTACTTCAATTTTGTATGTTAAACTCTGAGCACTGCTTGTATGGGACTCTCGAACAAGAGCGGGATGGTTGTTGGCGGGTGGCATAATGCGTTAATCCTTTTCAAACCCACCAAACTTACCGGAGCATCGAGGATAAAACATCTAGTGTTACTCATAAATTGGTACCTCAAAGAACTTTATCACTCTTTTTAGCTTTATTGCTAAGATAAAAAGTGTCATAGCAAGATCGACGGATGGATGCCCTGTAAAACAATTAATCGCAAATTCTAATTATGATGGAGTCATATTTTGACAATCCGATCTTAGCTTGACGGGGAGAGTAATAACATGAACGTGATTGGGTAGTAGCAGTAGTGTGTAAAACACTAATCACTTGTGAGCAATCAGAGTCAATCAATAAATTAGTACAAACATGGATAACTACGCGACAGGGCTGCTGTGATACAGGGATAATTTGATTCTTGAGACTGTTCATAAGCACAAGCCCTAAACTAAGCTACTAATAGGTATTATCTAAAAGTCGCTGTCCCACTGACTGTTACATAACCAATGATCGATTCAAACCTGAAAGTCTTGTTAGTTGCGAATTCCTCGAGACGCATTCAAATGTGTACTTAATAAGGTTATGTAAGAATAATTTCAGTCAGCAGTTAATAATAATCATTCAAAAAATAACATAAATTCTTCTCAAAATGTCTGGATTTCCGTTGAAAGCAATCTCAGCGCTGGCTGCTGCCTCATCTTATGCCCATTTGAAATATTTATCCGGTATATATACTCAAACTGGTCCCATTACGAGCTTTACCTTTGCCTGGATTATTCAAGCGTTCCTCTGGATCGTTTGGAAAGTACTGTTATATCCAAAGTTTTTCTCGCCACTACGCCATTTCCCATCTCCCGAAGGAGGCAGTTGGTGGAATGGTCACTATGGATACATTACTGCGGTCCCCACGGGGAAACCTATGCTCAAGTGGTATGTATGCAACTTTGTGAAAGGTAGCATCTCTAACGCATGCAAGGATCAACACAGTACCTAACACAGGAATTATTCGATATTTGGGTTTATTTAACTCAGAGCGACTGTTTCTCACTTGCCCACATGAGCTTAGAGAAGTAATTAGCCACCGAAGTTATGAATATGGTAAACCTACACAAGTGGTCGAGTCATTGAGCCGATTACTCGGGAACGGGATTTTATTTGCGGAAGGAAACGAGCATAAAAAACAAAGAAAAGATCTCACTCCAGCATTTGCTTTTAGGCATATCAAAGAACTCTATCCCAGTTTTTGGAAGAAATCCATTGAGTCTGTAGAGGCTATAACTCGGGAAGTAAATGCTGGTGGCATAAAGTATGAAGACTTGCCAGACTTTCAAAAAGAGCACAATGCTAGTCAAGACCAAACTAGCACCAGTGCTGTTATTGAGGTATGTGAATGGGCGAGTCGAGTTACCCTTGATATTATTGGGATAGCTGGTATGGGTCACGACTTTGGTGCTGTTCAAGACTCCAATACTCTGCTCAACCAGACATACCGAAAAGTATTCAAGCCTTCTCGTCAAGCACAGATTCTCGCCCTTTTGGGGACTATCTTCCCAGGATGGCTAGTAAGTAGAATCCCTGTGAAGAGAAATGGGGAAGTTGAACAGGCAGCTGCCACTATTCGTGACATTTGTAAACAGCTGCTTCGAAAAAAGGAAGTAAATCGCGAAAAAGATCAAACGAAAGATGTCGATATCCTCAGCGTCGCTCTCGAAAGCGGTGGATTTACCGAAGATGGTCTCGTTGATCAAATGATGACCTTCCTTGCAGCCGGCCATGACACCACGGCAACTGCACTAACATGGGCTATTTACGTGCTCTCTGCTAACCCTTCATATCAAACACGGCTACGTACCGAAATCCGTGAAAAACTCCCACCGCCTAGTTCATCCGAGCCAGTAACGTGTGCACATATCGACAAACTTCCCTATCTTCACGCTATTTGTTGTGAAGTTCTAAGATTCTATCCTCCAGTCTCTCTCACTATGCGTGACGCGTTACAAGACACCACTATTCGCGGTCATCGAGTCCCAAAAGGTACGCGGATTGTACTTTGTCCTGAAGCTGTCAACAAATCAGAGATGCTCTGGGGACCTGATGCGTTAGAATTCAACCCTGAACGTTGGATGCGAGGCTATGGAACTCAATCGCCCTGTAGTGGTGGTGCGAGCAGTAACTATGCGTTTCTTACGTTCATCGATGGACCACGAAGTTGCATTGGTCAATCGTTTTCTAGGGCGGAATTCTCATGCTTGCTAGCCGCTTGGATTGGAAGATTTGAATTCTCACTGAACGATGAACGTGAATTAGACGAGAAAAATATTGTAATCAAGGGAGGAGTGACTTGTAAACCTTCTCGGGGCTTGTACGTTAGGACAAAAGTGGTTGATGGTTGGTAACATTAATGTGGTTAAAAAATTAGCACATTTAGTTTAAAATTTACGGATTTATTTTTATTTTTACGAAATTACCTAAAATGTCGGTTCATAAAGCTCGACTAAAGTAGATTTATCATCATGGGTGATTACATGACGAGCTAGCTAGGCCCGCCCCACTTTAGCTATGAGTTTGAACTCTCTCTCTGAAGAGGGGAGACAGACAGAATACTACCAACTCTTTCTCACCCTTTACGATCGATCGTGAAACCACCCCGTAGTCTATCCAACATAAAATAAATTTACTATTAGCTCATGTCAGATTATTTCGCGCTCGAATAACCTTTGTCTACGCTAAGACCCCCATAATGGTCATCCCAAATTCGTCAAATTCTACAGACAACTAGTTAAATTATCCTATACATACAACCACAACAACATTAAAATTGCCATTTAACTTGACAAGTTTGTAGAGATATATTCATCATTGCTTCGGCCGCTTTTCAAGGCTCTAAATATCATATTCTTGACGCCAACAATTCCTCGCGGTCTCTCTACTCGACCTCGGCCTGTTTGTTCTGTCTGCTCCATCATAGTAGAGCGAGAATTTGGATCAACTATTACTTTTGTTAGGGAGGAATTTTCAGTCCTCCATCTTATTTGGCAATACTGCGAATTTATTTTGTCATAGACGCGTGCCCGCTGAACGTTACCCATCGCAATCGCCTTAGCCACTCGCCCTCGTTATTCTTCCTCCGTTTGAGGGATTGCACCGTCTGCACTCTTTGGAGTCTCTATGGACAGTTGTGTTGCCCCCTGATCTAAGAGTGGACTCAGGTGGTGCTGCCATATCTACAAGTTGGTGTACTTGCGACGAGTCGACGCCTTTTTCTGAATTTCAGGGGATAAAGCCAGCTGTATTCCAGCTGCTACGAAATGCTCTTAATGCGAGAGCCTTATTCTAGCCGGAATGCATGCGATAAGAACGTGTCGCTTCTTGACAGGAGCTGTATCGGCAAGGTAAGCGAGATTCGAGATAATTCTGCGGTCATGGTACTCCAGTGGCTATTAACACCAAAATCTAATGACTAAAGCTCGGGAGATGAATGATGTGAGAGGAATACAAGATAAACATTAGTTGTTCATACTCCTTCAGTCCTCAGGCTTCATTTGTACTTAACCATCCGATCTCTAACGTCGTATTTATTAAATCTGGAGTGCATTCTTCAAACCATGATCGTTAAAGGCTTTTGCGTTCGAAGATGACGAGAAGCTTGATGATGTATCTTCAGGCTTAGCATTGTGATGGATTTCAACCTTTTCGAACAACCTGTCGAGCGCCTCCAATGCTGATCGAGACGTACCAGTGATTCGGGAGCTCTCAACTCGTTTGTCGAAAAAATAGGAACCTTGGGTGTTTCTTCTTACGAAATTAGAAATACATTGTAGATGCGTTTTTGGTTGTGTATTTAGGATAATTTAATTAGATGTCCGTAGAATTTGACGAATTTGGGGTGATCATTATGGAGGGTCTAGGTGTATGGCATACCTGATTGTGGACAAAAGTTCTTAAAATTTGAGTATGGAAGCTCAGTATCAGCAACTCGTCGTATGGGACGTAAGCTGCTTAAGGGGCAAAATGCGCTGATGCAGAAAGGGAGGAATCCCGCCCGTATGATGAGGCCCTATAGATACGTATATTAGCGTGAAATTGTCCAGCCAAATCACAAATTCTGATACTTTTGATGATAGCTTCACAATATGACCTTCGTTTCGTATGATTGTTGGCATCACCAATTCTTTGGCCACTTTTGGTTGCATGTTCCGAAAACTTGGACATGTGAATCACTGGCCAGAAAATCTTGCCATTATCATAAAGCTTCTATTTTTCGTGGATATCTCTTTTTCTGCATCTAGAGATTGCTGTAGCATAGTATAATTATCGAATTTTCCTCTATTTTCATTTAGATGGTAAAGAATAGACACGATGATGAGATACAGACTGAAACACGGCTGTATGAATCCCAGCTGGGTAGGATCGAAAAAAAATGCGTATAATCCTGAAGTGATTACTGAGAAAACCTAGAATCTCGTGGAAAAACAATGGATAGTGGAGCCTGAACTTGCTTGTAAAAGGAATGGTTCAACCTCCAGAAACAAAGAACCACCTTTAGCTTCAACAGATCTCGAATTTTCTTCAAAAATTTGATCAACTGTGATCGAGAATTACAGGTCAATATATCACTCATAAGTTTTTACAATCTGATACCAGAATGACGACTCAGTTAGCCAAGCTGTTCTCTATAAAACAGATGGATCAACCACAATTA
>JAATOF010004996.1:0-11629 GCA_013170925.1 Podosphaera leucotricha
ACGCGGCGAACTGGGTGCGCGCCCGGGTCGCCTCGGTGTATCTGCTGGTTCTGATGGGCTCGATGGCATTGGGGGGCGCCCTGTGGGGTGTCCTGGCGCAGTACCTGGGGTTGGGCAATAGCCTGCTGCTGTCGGCGTCGAGCATCCTGCTCGGGTTGTTGCTGACGCGTCGCGGTGAGATCGTCATGGGCCGGGAGGCGGATTTCGCCGACGCGCAGCAGACCGACAAGTTGGTGTTGGCCGGGGAGGTGGCCCATGACGACGGCCCCGTGTGCATCGAAGTCAGTTACCGGGTGGCGGCTGCCGAGCGTGATGCGTTCCTGCACGCGGTCTATGCCATCGGCCAGACACGGCGGCGTAATGGCGCGCGCAACTGGCGTCTGTACCGTAATCTGGAGGAAGCCGACCACTATAGCGAGCGCTTCATCGTCGAGTCGTGGCTGGATTACCTGCGCCAGCGCGGGAGACTGACCCAGAACGACGAAGCTCAGGAGTTGGCCCTGATGCGATTCCGCGATGGGCGGCGGGAGATCAAGCGCTATATCTACCAGGCGCCGGTGAAGCAGGTCTGAGGCCTGTTAGTCTCTATATTAAATTTGCCGTGCCTAAGTGTTCTCGGTATAGAATTACAGCGTCAAGCCAACCGAGAAAAAGCGCATGGATACTCCAGAGACCGTGGAAGTCGGCGGCGACCGCAAGGCAACGGGTGCGGTCACGGTAAAGCCGGTCGCCAACGCGATCCGCATCCTTCGTCACTTGAGTCAGAGCGGGGCGCCGGAGCGCTCGGTGGACATCGCCCGGCGGCTATCGATCAACCCCAGCACCTGTTTCAACATCCTGCGCACCCTGGTGATGGAGGATGTCGTCGATTTCAATCCGATGTCGAAACGCTATTCGGCGGGGCTGGGCTTGGCCCGCCTGGTTGGGCAGTTGGTCACTCAGGGGCAGCGTGTGCAACTGGTCAAGCCGCTGCTGCAGGAGTTTGCGGCCCGTATGCGGGTGACCATTACCCTGTGGCGGCGTATGGGGGAGGACCGCATCGTGATCGTCAGCTCGGCGGCCAGTCCTGCCGATGTCCGCATCGACATGGCCGAAGGACAGCGCTTTCCCATGCAGATGGGGGCCAGCGGACGGTTGTTCTCGACGCAGCTGGACCTCGACACCCCGGAGTTCGAGGCCATCTACGAGCGGATTCGCTGGGCGCGCCCACTACCCATAGAAACCTACCGCGAGGAAGTGCGGTTGGCGGCGGAGCGGGGCTGGGCGATGGACGATGGCTATTTCTCGGTCGGCATCTTGGCCGTCGCCGCGCCGGTCTATTCCCCCGAAGGGTCGATCGACTTCACCGTTTCCGCCGTGATGTTTCGCGGTCAGCGCGATGATGAAGGGATCAAGGAGCTGGCTGGCGCGCTCACCGAGTTCTGCTCCGAGCTGGCCGACGTCCTGTTCTGACGCCGGCCGGGCATGGCTTACTCGCGGACCAGCAGCAGGCTGCCGCCCAGTGGTCCGCCGCCTGCGGCAACCACGGATACACGATTCTCCGCGGTCTGACGCCCTTCGGCGCGTCCCCATAGCTGCAGGCATGCCTCGTGGACGTAGCCCAGGCCATGGGTGCGGCCGCCGGACAGCTGGCCGCCGTTGGTGTTGATCGGCAGCCTACCGTCCAGGGCGATGCGCTGGCCTCCTTCGACAAAGGCGCCGCTCTCGCCCACCGGGCACAGGCCCAGTGCCTCCAGCCAGATCATGGTGAGGATCGAGAAGCCGTCGTAGAGCTGTGCCGAGTCGACATCGTCCGGGGTGTAGTCGGTGCGCTGCCACATCATCCGGGCAACATCGAAGGCCGCCATCTCGGTCAGGGAGATCTGATCCCAGGACCAGGGCTGGTTCAACGCGGCGCCTATCGCCTCGATGCGTATCGGCGCATGACGGCCATCGCGCGCGGCATCGCGGCGCGACAGGACGATGGCAGTGGAGGCATCGCAATGCACGTCGCAGTCGAACATGCGCAGCGGCGTGGAAATCATCCGCGACTGCATGTAGTCGTCCAGCGACATGGGGGTGCGGTAGATGGCCTTGGGGTTGCGCATGGCGTTCTGTCGGCAGGTCAGCGCGATCTGCGCGAGCTGTTCGGGTCGGGTGCCGTATTCGTGGAAATGACGCTGCGCGTACAGCGCCATCAGGTTGATGCCGGACAGCACATTGAAGGGCGTGAACCACTGCCAGGCATAGCTGCTGTCGCGCCCCTGGGTCTTGTTGCTCAGGGCACCGGCCTGTTTGTTGTGCAGACGCGCCGAGGCTTCGGTAATGGTGCGGAAAACCAGGACGTGCCGGCACAGGCCGGCGGCGATGGCCATGGCGCCATTGATCATGCCGGCCAGCGGACCGGGGCCCTCGTAGCCGGCGCCGAACCAGTTGAGGTTCAGGCCCAGGGCGCTTTTCAGGGCGCTGGGGCCGACCGGCGAGAAGGGGTCGCCATTGTTGTTGTCCCCTGGCCAGCAGGCCACACCATCGATGTCGTGGCGCTCCAGGCCGGCGTCGGCGATGGCTTCCAAGCAGGCATCAAGGGTCAGGCGCATGGCCGATTTGCTGGATGGCCGGGCCACCTCGGACTGGCCGATGCCGGTGATGGCGACATCTCTCTCGTAGCGCTGCTCAATCATCATTGATCCTTCTCGAACAGGGGCAGCCAGACATCCTCGACGTTCAGGAAGCTGACCCGTACCGGCATGTCGATATGCACCCGCTGTGGATCCATGCCGACGATGTTGCTGACAAAGCGCAGGCCCTCCTGCTCGGCCAGCTCGATGATGGCGACCACGTAGGGCACTTCCAGGTCGCTGTTCCACGGCTGGTAGTTGAGGGTGTAGCTCAGCACCTTGCCCTTTCCGGAAACCGCGCACGGCGCGACATCGAGGCTCGCACAGCGTGGACAGATCGGGCCGGGCGGGTGGAAGAAGCGCGTGCAATCGTTGCACTTATGGATCTGCAGTAGGCCGTGCTCGCCGCCCTGCCAGAAGGCACGGTTGTCGGCGTTGAGGGCGGGCAGTTTTCTGGACATTCGCGGAACCTGCAGGGGCACTGGCTTGGGGTGCCAATGACTTTAACAATTGTACATATTTTTGAAAAGTGTCATATATTGTTTGTCGAGGCGAGCACATACAGCCAGTCTCGCGCTAAACAACAAGAGGATTTCTTTGCCATGTCCCGGCCTTTGCAAGACAAGACAATCATAGTCACCGGCGGTTTCGGCGCTCTGGGTAGCGCCGTGGGCCGCCTGCTGCTGGAGCGCGGCGCGCAGGTCGCGCTGCTCGACCGCGCCGAGGCGCCCGCCAGCCTGGGTGAAGCTCCGGGCCTGCTGCCGCGGGGAGGCGTCGACCTGACTTCCGCCGACTCGGCACAGGCGGCCGTGGCCGAGGTGGCCGGGCATTTCGGGCGGATCGATGGGTTGGTCAACGTGGCCGGCGGCTTCGCCTGGGAGACCCTGGAAGGCGGTAGCCTGGAAACCTGGGACCGCCAGTACCAGATCAACCTGCGCACCGCGCTGGTGAGCAGCCAGGCGGCTCTGACCCATTTGCTCGACGCGCCGGCCGGGCGCATCGTCAACGTCGGCGCACTGGCGTCGCTGAAGGCTGGGCTGGGCATGGGCGCCTATGCGGCCTCCAAATCCGGCGTGGCGCGCCTGACCGAAGCCTTGGCCGAGGAGCTGAAGGACCGTGGCATCACCGTCAACGCCGTGCTGCCGAGCATCATCGACACCCAGGCGAACCGTGCCGACATGCCGGAGGCCGATGCCAGTCGCTGGGTCACGCCGGAGGCCCTGGCGAAGGTGATAGCCTTCCTGCTGTCGGACGACGCCGCGCCTATCACCGGCGCCTGCCTGCCCGTGGGTGGCCGGGTATGACGTCCGCTTTCCCCTGCTGGTACTCGACGGGAGTACAGGAAGCATGAGATTGGTCACCTTTACCGATGGCAGCGGCTTCGAGCGTGCCGGGGCGCTGCTGGAGAACGACCAGATCGTCCTCGACCTGCAGGCCGCCTGTCGGGAGCTGCAAGGGCACGAGCGAGCCGAACTGGCCAGCGTACTGGCGCTGGTCGAGGCCGGCGAGGACGGCCTGGCCCTGGCCCGTTCGCTGGTGGAGCGGGTGCCTGCCCAGGCGGTGCGCGAGCGCGCCCTGGTGAAGCTGCGCGCACCGATCCAGCCGCCGCCGCAGATGCGCGACTGCTCCTGCTTCGAGCTGCACCTGCGACAGAGCTTCGCCGCCGCGCGCCGAGCCCGGGCGCTGCGCACGCCGGACCCGGAAGTGACCCTCAAGGCGATGAGTACCCGCGCCGACGAGCGAGTCATAGAGACCTTCAACCGCCAGCCCATCTACTACAAGTGCAACCGCTTCGCAGTCATCGGCATCGACGACGAGTTCCAGTGGCCTAGTTTCAGCAAGGCGCTGGACTTCGAGCTGGAGTTCGGCTGCTACATCGGCAGGCGCGGCAAGGACATCAGCCGCGAGGCGGCTCGTTCGCACATCGTCGGCTACACCATCTTCAACGACATGAGCGCGCGTGATGCCCAGGCGGCGGAGATGCCCGGCATGCTCGGCCCGGCCAAGAGCAAGGACTTCGACACGGCGAACATCATGGGGCCGTGCCTGGTGACGGCCGACGAGCTGGGCGACCCCTATGACCTGAACATGGTCGCGCGGGTCAACGGCGAGGAGTGGGGGCGGGGCAACACCCGCGACATGCGCTGGGCCTTCGAGGACGTGATCGCCCACATCTCGCGTTCGGAAACCCTCCATCCCGGCGAATTCCTCGGTTCCGGCACAGTGGGCAACGGTTGTGGCCTGGAGCAGCTGCGCTACTTGCGGCCGGGCGACCTGGTCGAGCTGGAGGTGGATGGCATCGGAGTGCTGCGCACCCGGGTCGGCAGCGCCGGGCAAGTTGTTACCTGATGTGCCCGAATTACCTGCCCCGGGCACAGGAAGCCGGCGGTAGCGGGCATGCCCGGGGTGGGGAAGGAGGAATCACCCAGTTTTTGCGTGGTGATTTCTATGTACATTTTTATGAAAAGTGTCTTATATTTTGCTTCGGCTTAATATTCGCCGTAGTGCCCTGAACAGGAGGCAATCATGCTAACAAGAACAAGCCCTGTATTGTCCGACGGAACCAAGGTTTCCGACCTCATCTATCCCGATACCCGTGAAGTGCAGATGCGCGTGCTGTCGGACCGTGAGATCTACGAGCTGGAGATGGAGAAGATCTTCGGCAAGATCTGGGTGTTCCTCGGGCACGAGTCCGAGATCCCCAATTCCGGCGACTTCGTGGTCCGCGACATGGGCTCCGATTCGGTGATCGTTGCCCGTGGCAAGGACGGCGAAGTCTACGTGAACCTCAACGTCTGCCCGCACCGTGGCATGCGTATCAGCACGGCCGACTGCGGCAACACACAGATCCACAAGTGCATCTACCATGGCTGGGCCTTCCGACCCAACGGCGACTTCATCGGTTCGCCGGTCGAGCGCGAGTGCATGCACGGCAAAATGCTACCGAAGGAGGAGTTGGGTCTGAAGAAAGCCCGGGTGACGCTCTACGGCGGTCTGATCTTCGCTACCTGGAATGTCGATGGCCCGTCGTTCGACGAGTTCCTCGGCGATGCCAAGTGGTACTACGACATGCTGTTCTGCCGCTCCGACAAGGGCATGGAAGTGCTCGGCCCGCCGCAGCGCTTCATCGTCAACGCCAACTGGAAGACCGCCGGCGAGCAGTCCGCCGCCGATGGTTTCCACACCCTGACCTTGCACCGTTGGCTGGGCGAGGTGGGCAACTACGCGAAGAAAGGCGAAGGTGAAGGCGAGGGCGCCGATCTCAGCCCCGAGATGATCGGTGTGGAAATCAGTTCGCCGCACGGCCATGCTCTGCGCTGCATCGACCTGGCGCGCAAGATCAAGCGCCTGACCGGCCTCGATCCCGCGCAGCTGTCCGTGCAGGAGAAGCTGGACGCGCTACCGCCTGCCGGCATGACCCGCGACATGGTCGAGCAGCTTTACCGCAACCTGAGCGAGGAGCAGCTCGAGGTACTGACCAGCATGCCGCCGCAGGTAGGTGGGATGTTTCCGAACATTCTCTTTGGTTTTGTCTATATTCCCCAGCCGGACGGCGGTGTGGTCGGTTCTATGACCATGCATGCCTATGTGCCCCAGGGGCCGGACAAGCTCGAGTTCGTCAACTGGATCTTCGCCGAGAAGGATGCGCCGGCCGAATTGCGCGAGAAGATGCTGAAGCAGACCATCCAGCTGTTCGGCACCTCCGGCATGGTCGAGCAGGATGACTCGGACACCTGGCCACATATGACGCTGGCCGCCAAAGGAGCGATGGGCCGCCAGATGACCTTGAAATACCAGGCATGCTACGAGACTGGTGCTCCCGAGGGCTGGCCGGGGCCGGGTATCGTCAACGAGGGTTTCACCAAGGACGACACCCAGTGGCATTGGTGGCAGTACTGGCACGAGCTGATGACGGCTGAAGACTGATCGTCGCCCCTGGCACAACAACAATTTCAGGAGTTACTCATGGCCCAAGTACAAGAGCGTGGCGCCGACCAGATCCAGCCTGGATCCCCGGTTGGAATCAAGCGTGTCCCGGTTGGTTCCGATGTCTATAACCAGGTGGTGACCTTCCTCTACGAGGAGGCAACTCTACTGGACCAGATCCGCCTGCAGGAGTGGAGCGCGCGCCTGGCAACCGATCTGGTCTACACCGTTCCGCTGCGACACACCCGTCTGCAGTCCGAGCTGTCCACCACCATCGTGCGTAGCGTGCAGCACTATCATGACGACTACCGCTCGATCATGGGACGGATCCTGCGTCTGTCTGGCAAGAGCGCCTGGGCGGAAGACCCGCCCTCCCGTACCCGTCGGCTGGTAACCAACGTGTTCGTGGAAGAGACGGAAAAAGGTGACGAGTTCGTGGTGACCAGTTACCTGTTGCTGACCCGTAACCGCTTCAAGGATCACCATGTCGACATCATCAGCGGTGAGCGCCGGGATGTGCTGCGCCTGACCGAAGATGGTTTCAAGCTGGCGCGCCGCGAGGTCATCCTCGACCAGGCCGTGCTGGGGACGCCGAACCTCGCCGTGTTCCTCTGATGGCCTTGGCCTGCCCCTCGTTAGGAGGGGCGGGCCTGTTCTTTCCCGGCCAGCCAGTTCTGGTCATCCATGCACAGCGCCGACGCCGCTTCGCTGAAGTCCCAGGTGGAGCCCTTGATCCGCAGCGCTTGTGTGGCCCGTGCTGGTTGCTGGCTGTAGCAGCGGCCAGTACTGGAGGCATGCACCTGAGCATCCAGGTTGTTCATGCGGCCCAGCGAGATCTGTATGCAGCGGCGTAGCAGCAGTGCGGCTTCCGCTTCCTCTTCGGACAGATTGTTGAGCGCCCAGCGAGCCATTCCTTCACGCAGGTTGACCCCGCAGTAGGGGGGCGGTCCCTCGATGGTCGAGCCATGCACGTCCCAGCTGAGCAGGGTGGCGCCGTCGCGCTGTAGGACCGGGTTGGTGCGTTCGTCGATGCGGTCTGGAACCTGGATGTCATAACGACGCTGCGTCGTTCCTCGCGCCGCGTTGGCGATGGCCAGGCCGGCCAGATCGAGCAGATGCGTGCATTGGTGCTGGGCATCGGTCTGCCGGGTCACCGAGTGGGCGATCTGGCTGAGCGGCATGCCGACCAGCTGCTGCAGTTGTTCGGTGGCCTGTGGGCAGGCGGAGTAGGGGTAGCGCACGGCCTCGCCGCCGATCTCGCTCACGATACCGTCGCAGTGGCGCAGCCAGACGCGGAAGTGATGGAAGTCGTCCTCCAGGGTCGCACGTACTTCCCTTGTGGCATCCTGTACCGTCGAAACGATTTCCACCCGGCGTCGGAACATACTGGCCATCGTGTTTTTCCTTGTGCTGTTTTCGCGGGTGCTTGCCGCTGTGGATTGCAGTATATTTGAACACTATATGTAAAAATGTTCACTTAAAAACAAGAGGGAATTCGCTATGAAGCTGTTGCAAGAGCAGGTGGCGCTGATCACTGGCGCCGGCGGTGGTATCGGACGAGGAGTGGCGTTGAGTTTTGCCAAGGCGGGTGCCGCGGTGCTGGTCGCCGAGCTCGACGAGGCCAGCGGCAAGGCTGTGGAGCAGGAGTTGCAGGCGCTGGGAGCGCGCGCCCTGTTCGTCAAGACCGACGTGACTCGCAAGGCGGATATCGAGACGGCCATCCAGCTGGCGGTAGAGCAGTTCGGCGGCCTGGATATCCTGGTCAACAATGCCTTCGCTCCCACACCCAACGTGTTGCTGGAGGATAAGACCGACGAGATGCTGGCCCGCACCCTGGATTCCACCCTGTGGGCCGCCTGGTGGTCGATGAGGGCTGCCCTGCCGCATATGCGCGCACGCGGGGCCGGCAAGATCATCAACTTCTACTCGATCGATACCGAGGTCGGCGCCTGGCTGCACGGTGATTACAACGCGGCCAAGTCGGGGGTCGTCGGCCTGACCCGCAGCGCCGCATCGGAATGGGGGCGTTTCAATATCCGCGTGAACGCCATCGCGCCGACTGCCATGGGGGCGACTTTCCATAAGCTGGCTGCGGAGAATCCGGGGTTCGCCGAGCGCTCCGCGGCCATGCGTCCGTTGGGGCGCTGTGGCGAGCCGGAGGATGACATCGGGCCGGTGGTGGTATTCCTGGCCTCGGAAATGTCGCGCTTCGTCACCGGTGAGACCATCCACGTCGATGGCGGGCTGCACTTGCCTGGCTACAACTCCCGCCCGGCGGACGTTCCGGTTCGCGAATACTGACAGGGCGACCGGCGCGGCTGGCGCCGCGCCTTAGCTCCGTGGGTGGCCTGCCAGGCTGGGGATGCTAGCCTGGCCTGCGGGTCATTTCTTCGCGACTTTGATGTCGGTGTCTTCCAGGTCCCAGGTGTCGGCCGTCTTGCCCTCGTCGCGCAACTGATATTTCAGCACGCGTCCCTGCGGGTTCTTCGGCAGGCTGTCGCGGAACTCGATGTAGCGCGGCAGGGCGTAGTAGGGCACCGAGTCGGTCGCCCAGTGGAACAGCTCCTCCGGCGTCAGTCGGGCCCCCTGGTGCAGCACGGCGGTCACTTTGACGTCATCCTCGCCCTTGTCGGAGGGCACGGCATGCACCGCAACCTCGGCGAGGTCCGGATGGACGGCGAAGGCCGCTTCCATCTCGAAGCTGGAGATGTTCTCGCCACGCCGGCGCAGGTAGTCCTTCTTGCGGTCGACGAAATAGAAGAAGCCGTCATCATCGAACTTGCCGATGTCGCCAGTGTGGAACCACATGTTGCGCATCAGCTTGAGGGTATCCGCGGGACGATTCCAGTAGCCCTGGAACATGATGTCCGGTCGCAGTGGACGCAGCACGATTTCACCGGGGGTATTGGCTGGCAGTTCCTGGTCGTTGTCGTCGACGATGCGCACGTCGAAATCCGGGATGCGCTTGCCGGAAGAACCGGGAGCCGCATACTCGCCCGCCGCCAGGGAGGTGATTACACAGGCTTCGGTCAGGCCGTAGCCGTTGCCACCGACCAGTTTGGTGCCGAAGCGCTCGCGCCAGATCTTCTTGGTTTCCTCTGTGTAGGGGTTGCCGCGCGCAGTGTGGATCTGGCCGTAACAGCGCCGCATCGCATCGTTGTCCGGCGCCTGGGCGAGCAGACCGCCCATACCCCCCAGGATCGAGGCGATGGTCGCTCCGGAACGCTCGACTTCCTGCCAGAAGTTGGAGACCGAGAAGCGTGGCAGGATGGCGGCCCGAGCACCGACCAGGATGCTGGCGATGATGCTGACGCACAGGGCGTTCATGTGGAACAGCGGCAGTGGCGTGATGGTTACGTCGTTTTCGTTGGCCGGGCCTGCGCGCAGTTGTAGGCGTGCCAGGTTGCACATGAAGTTGTAGCTGATCATGCAGCCTTTCGATGGGCCGGTGGTGCCGGAGGTGTAGATCAGGCAGGCAAGGTCGGAGGGTTGTGGTTTGCTGGTGAAAGGCGTGTCGTCCTCGCCGCGGAAGTCATCCAGAGCGGCAACTGGAATCCTGCAACTGGCCGGCTCTGTTCGTTCACCACGGTAGAGGATTTGGCTGACCTCGCTGAGCTGGTCGGCCAGGGGGAGGATGCGTGGTAGGTAGTCGGCCTCGCAGATGACCAGGTGGGTTCCCGTGTCAGCGATCTGGTGGCGCAGGAATTCGCCTTTGAGTGCGGTGTTGATCGGCACGCTGACCGCGCGGAGCTTGTTGATGGCCAGCCAGCAGACGACCGCGTCGATGTTGTTGTCCAGCATGGTCAGCACGGTCTCGCCCGGCTTCACGCCCAAGGTGGCTAGGGCATGGGCCATGCGGGTGGATAGCGAGTCAACTTCCGCATATGTGTATAGATTTCCGCTGAAATCCAACAGGATCTTGTCTGGATGCCTTGCAACCGCTCGGTCGAGTGCTGCGATGACGGTGTCTCTCTCGCCTACGGACCAGGTATCCGGATGACCGATGCCACTCATAGCTCATCTCCTTTGGAGGCCTTCCCCGCTGTGGGATGGCAAATTTTATTTTGGTGGGAGAATGCCATTCTAAATTCAAATTAGCCGCTTGTCTCCAGCTAAGATTTGAACAAATCCATGTGGTACTGCCTATATCCTGTGCTAATGTGACGAAAATTTACCAACTGAGAATCCCTATCAATGTCAAGGAATGCTGCTAAGCCCAGTAAAACAGCGCCTGTCGCTCCGGTCAGGAGAAAAAATGCCTCTCTAGAGAAGCCCTCCGTGGCGGTTGCGCAGACTGTTCAGAAAAATGGCCGCGCGTCATCGGTGGCTGGAGTCAAGGTAAAGCCCAATCGGCGCTCCGAGGAAACCATTGGCAGTATCCTCGCGGCTACCGAGGAGGTGGTGCTGCGCTCGGGGGCGGATAGGATCTCGATTCTGGATGTTTGCCAAGTGGCGGGGGTGTCACGGGGCCCCTTCTATCGCTACTTCTCATCCCAGGAAGACCTTCTGGACACCTTCTCCCGACACAAGCGGGACAGCTTCCATAGCTCCCTGTCCCAGGCCCTGGAGGATATAGGCGATCCTGACGCACGCCTGAATGCGCTGATCGCCTACCTCGACAACTATCTCGAGCAGAGTCGCGCACGTCGTCTGCTGGTAGTGGCGCCTGAGTATGCGCTGAGCTTCTTTCGGCGTATATTCCATGACTCCATCGTGCGCTTTCAGGATCTGCTGGGTATTGTCTTCGACGAGTGGGACGCTCGGCTCGGGGTTAAGCTCGATCGTGAACTGATTTGCGAAATGGTCATTCGCTATGTACTGAGCGAGATCCTTGTGCCGGAGGGTAGCGGTCGCCGACTTCTCCCTGTTCGCGTTAGAAAGCTCGTTGCCGCTCTGACCATAGGTTCCACCTCCCGCTCTCGTCGTTGATCCGCCTGCGCTCCCGGCTGCCCTCCGAGTGAGGGTGGCCGCTCCTCCTTTCTACTCCGCGTCACGCCCCTTCCTCTTTCTTCGTCCTCGGCTGGCTGTAAGCGAACGGGCATCACACCTTGCCGGCGGATACCAAGTTGTGCGGCAGCAGCTCGGCCAGGGCGCTGGCCTTCTGC
>JAATOF010004997.1:0-22222 GCA_013170925.1 Podosphaera leucotricha
AGTAGAATTAATTTCAACAAATATGCTCTCAAACTTCGCTTGATGAAAAAAAATCGCAGGAAGCCTTTATCGAAAAATAAATCGAAGATAAATAGAGATGTCGCAAAACTAAAAAAAAGAAAAATCCAAACAAACGACCAAGACGAGGTCATGCGGCTGTTGATTCCCATACTTCTTCTGATGAGGCCGATACACTTGAATCAGACTCTGGAAATACTGATGATGAAGTCGTAGCACGTTCAAAGGAAGAAATATGTAAGAGGCTGGATTTGCGCAAGTGCTTCACGAGCTAGCTCCCCAATACTTTTTGCAAGGAAGCCAGGAGGCGGGTTATGTTTTTGTGTAAATTATCGTGGTCTCAACGCAATCATCAAAAAAGATCGTTACCAAGTTGACTAAAGCTCGTAGGCTTGGCAAAGTTGATGTGCGAATTACCCTCCATTGGTTACGAATTAAAGGTCTCTTTAAATTGTTAGTTTGCCTATTTGGACTCTGTAGAGCTCCAGCAGCTTTCCAAAGATTCATAAATAATAACACGTTGCGAGAGTCCTAGATATTTTTTGCTCTGCATATATCGAAGATGTAATAATTTACACTGATGGTGACTAAGACGATCATTATCATAAGGTAAAAATGTCCTCGATGCCTTAAATTCAGCAGTCTTAAAACTTGACCTTGATAAATGTGATTTTGGTGTAAAAAGGGTCAAATATTTGGTCTTTATTGTCGAAGTTGACGACAGCATCAAAGCAGACCCTGACAAAATTAAAGCTATAGCTAAATAGGAAGAGCCAGATAGTGTCTCGGCAATTAGCTCGTTTCTAGGCTCTTCAATTTTTTATCACCAATTTATGCCCAATTTCTCTACAATTTGCGAGCCTCTTAATCGTCTCATCAAGAAAGGTGCAGCCTAGGAACTGGGTGATCCCCAAAAGGAATGTTTTGAAAAGCTAAGACAGCTACTTAAAACTGCACGAATTCTCATTATGTTCGGCCCCGATGCAGAAACTGTGTCAGAAGCAGACTCATCTGGATATGCTATTGGTGGAGTTGTCTCTTAGATTGATGAAAAAGGTCGACTCCGACCCTCGGGCTTCTTCTCCAGAAAGCTAACTCCAGGGGAGACCAATCAAGAAATCCACAACAAGGAACTTCTAGCAATTATCGCTACTATGAGAAATTTCTGGACTGAGTTGAGAAGCGTTGTACATCCGTTTATTATCTATCTACTCCGACCACCGAAATCTCCCATACTTTATGAAAGCCAGACAGCTTTCTGAAAGACAGAGTACGTTGGGCGGAGGACTTAGTAGTTTTAACTTTTAAATACGTTTCAGGCCTGGCACCGAATCTCAAAAACCTGATATACTCTCGAGAAGGTCTCAACGACGATCGATTATAAAAGCGCGAATTTCAACTTCTAAAAGGGAGATGGCTATCGCCAACAAGTAGTAACAAAGACTTCAGCTACTCAAACCTCTCCGCCGTAGTTACGAGAAACCAACTTCAACAATCCACTAGACGCAACATCGATATCGGGACAAAACAACTCAAAATTGATTTCCCAAAAGTTAAAAGAATACCAAAACCTAAGACTCTCCTTGATGAGAAGGAGCTACAAACTCTTTGGGATCAGGCAAAGGTCAAAGATTCCTTATTCCAATTAATTCATATAAGTGTGTCAAATGGAGATCGTATTGAAGGTTATGAGCGATGATCGGAGAAGACGTAGTTTTTAAAGAATAGTAGGAGTAGTGAAGAGTCGTCTGGAAGACAGAGTACGGAAATGATAAACAAATCTGATATCTATCCCAAGATATTTCAAGAGATGAAAAGTGTAGATTAAGTCTAGTCTAACTATGTAGCATATAAGTCTCTACTTCTATATATACACTTGATCCCCTGATCACTTGATTTGTTTCAGTAAAGCTATATCTTACATAGAATAGTGTAGAAGTATGTAGAAAAGAAACATTAAGAAGTTTAAAACAAAGTTTAGTTAGCATTCAAGGCGTTAGAAGGTTAAGAATCTGCCAGAATCAAATAGAATCGGGTAGCAACCATTCTGAGTAGTACTAGTGAACCGTCTAAATTTCAACAAATCGTTCCCTACCTTCATCAGCCCCAAGCTCTATGCAAATGCCAGATTTTTCCATTGACGAACATAGAAACTTAACCTACCGTGGGGCACTTTGTGTTCCCGAATTCGAGCCCCTTCGAACTGCCTTAATCCAACGCGCATACGACTCCTATGTAATTGGGCACCCAGGTCGCTAAATAACGTTAGCAATACTATCCCGAAATTTTTTCCGATCCCAACAATACAAAGATGTTAGGAGATTCGTAAGAAACTATCATATATGCGGAAGATCTAAAGTTTGGCAACAATCCACCCAAGGCTTGCTGCGACCATTACCTGTTCCAAATCGTTTTCACGATTGATTGGCCATTGATTTTTGTGACCAATTTACCGTTGACAAATAAAAATGAGAGATTTCTTATGGTAATTCATAATCAGTTTCTGGGTAGCGCAACTCTGGAACCAATGGAAACAATGGAAGCTGAAGCATGTACCGAGCATTTTCTTTTATGTCATTGGCGATACCACGGATTTCAGAGGCCACATCAAGCAGTAGAATCCGTCACGATAATTCGTTTTTTGGCTTAGTGTATAAAAATGGATTTAAGCCATCCAAGTGCAAGTTGATTAGAAGTCTATCCATTTATTGATGTTGTGTATACCCAATCGGGTACATTTTCCTCAAACCAATTGCTTTGGAGTGCAGCGCCTGTAAAGATTACTCAAGGCCAAGTAACACACGAGGCAGCACTTATTATCTCAATAATAGAGACCCACTCTCGACCCTGTGAGGACTTCTTATAAGTTGAATTCTTATTTGACTCCCCAGGGACGCACTAATTGATACACACACCTTGTGCAAGACCATGTTCATCCATATTCCACACGTTTTCCTCAGCGACTTGAAATTCGCGTTGAATATCCTCAAAAAGCGTGTAAAATTTACTAATCGCTACTTGAGTCGAAGCCTCAACTCTTAAAGGATCAAGAGGCTTATCAATCATACCCTTATTTTGAGTATGTCGCGTGAGAAACTTGTTGACCTATCGCTTACCAATCGGGTTTACATCGCCTCCAATCTCGAGTATTTTTGCGGCCATTTTTCGAATATGTGAGGGAGCTTTTTTGGTACGATCCAGCTGGATAATCCATCGGACTAAGTACTCTTCCTGTTCCTTGGATAGGCGTTGTAGGGCTTCTGCACCAGCGCGACGGGGGAATGATTTTTCAGTTATCCTATCGTTGAGTGTGGAAGGAGGAATATCAAATTTTACAGCTGTAGCTTTTTGAGATGGCATTGTGCCATTTTTAATAGCGGCAAAGGCATTTTGGAGTCTCATTTTTACGATAGACATTTTAAATGAAAATTAGATTTATGATGGCTGTTGAAATATGATTATGATAAAATAGGTATCAGAGGTGAAGGGGTTGCCGAGAAGTGTCCGAAAGGGGGGTCCTTGGACTTACTACGTGGGCGATAAATCTTGCATCTTGCAGGATAACCCCTATTCTACAGATGCCAAGCAACGGGGGAGAAATAACATCTATTACGGTGATATTGATGCTATAACACGTGGTGTAAGACAGCCGGGGGGTAGTTTATAGAATAAGTAGGACGTAACTTCGGACTGTTATTTCCTTCGGTTATAGAAATACCTATTCATGTACAGCACGGCACGTATTTTATTTTATTATTCCCAGTCACTTAAGTATTGTTTCCCTTAACTAAGCTCCAGCTTATCCTGCGCAAACTGTGACAAAATCAGGTAATAGATTGGTTACCTCGTGAACAACACGCCTTGGGTCTTGGATCAATGTAAATATTGATTAGGAAACATTAGACCTCTCTATTTAAAATTGGAAATGTAAAGGTACACAGGCAAATCGTGTCCTAGGAACATGTCGATAAGAGGACATCTCTTAAGTTACGTGTACTCAAATTTTTCAGTGAAGAGGCAGCATTAAGCAACTTAAGCCGAAAACTTGACTTCCTGTATCCATTTTGACGTGTCTGAAGAACTAAGCGCCATTCATATACATAAGAGAATACCTATGTGGAAATTCCTCATCGTGTCCCCACTCGAGATCATCCCAGGCCAGCAAGACGCTCCGACCACAGGATCGCCGAAGAGCTCTTTGTCAGTCACGATTGTCTTTTATATGTATGCCATATCGATATCCTGCGGCGTAGACGACACAAGGTTGATTGCTCGAGACGCGGTCGACGGGCCTTGAATCAGCGTGCCATATGTAAATCTGATCCGGACTAAACAATCTATCTGTTCTGGACCTCTTCCCTACCGCCCGGTCACCTCAAGTAGACAATAGCTTGTACCAGATACGCGGTGCACCGGCACGCCATTTAAAACTCCCCAGAATCATGCGCGGGTGACTGACCGACGCATGGAAATGGGGAACACGTCCGTTGTCAGGCTTTATGGGTCCACCAGCGTAGAACGCCAAGCAACGGCTTGCCAAGCAACGGCTTGCACGTGTATTTTGAAGATGAGGAATCTATCCTACAGAGCAGGTGCCACCGCAATGATCCATAACAGACAAACAACTGCGCAGCGACATTTGGACCAAGACAGAAGGTAACTGGGACCGATCAACGACGACAGAACCAAGCCGGAGGCGACTAAATGAACGGGCCGGTAGTAAATACGGTCATTGTGGAGCTCCACACAGTCTGACAGAAGGAATGAAGGAAGGATATGATGGCACGCAGGACTTGGTGCGTGTTGCGTGGTGCGTGGCGATGGTAGGCTCTGAGACATCAAGATCCCCTGCATCGTGACGCTCGTGATAGGGTTACGCGATCACATGTGCGGGGCGGGGCGGGGCGGGCGGGATTCACAGGCGTTGGCTGAGATGACGCCCAAGGCCTGGACCACGAGGTTCCGGGGCGTTAGAGCGGTAGCGGCGCCTGACTGAGTCACGACGTCACACCACGCCGCGCCAAAGTCGGTCGACGCATATCATGGAAGGACATGTGTGTGGAGGAATCCAGTCTCCTGAACATATGCTTCGCTGGGACGGACATTCGCAATAGTGGGTCAAAACTAGCTCGTCCCGGATCACCCGATGATTCGGTTCATCGTGTGTTATTGTTTGTATAGCCGAGACACAAATATAGATTTCCGATAAACGACCAACTAATGATGAAACTATTCGTTGTAATGATTAGCTTTCAACATAGAGACACTGTCGTTGCCTGAGGATTGCTATTTCTTGATATAGACTCAGTAGGCACGGGTCCGTTATGAATAGCAACAATAACTACCTTTGGGCTTCAGTAGTACCTTCAAAGGTACTTGGGTTCTGAAAATTAAGCCTAGACTCTTCAATAAAATTATACGACCGCTATTTTTCGTATCATAGCCTCGAGACTGAATTGCGTACACTGGAATGAAGTATGTGTGGTCACTCTAAAGTTTAAAAGACGATAGTATTAATTAAATGGAGTATTGAGAAATAATGAGTTCCTCAGTATCAGAATTGTGAATCAGGTAGACTTCAATAACTTGATTTCAACTACATCGTTAGTCGTGTCCGTGTAGAGAGATAAACATAGGTACCAACCATGGCAACAATAATGAAAACAAAGTTACTACCGAGCAACCCGTAACAACCAATTGCATTCGCAACATGAAGTTACTTAGTTGACTTTTCAGTCGTGTTGAGATTATTTTGATCTTCAAATTTGTATTTGGATTTGCATCTAGATAATATTATTTAGCATACCTAAACATCCAGTATCCATACATGCCTCTATCTCCAGCCCGAGCTACTGGTATCTTTCTCATACCCCAATCTATGACACCCCATTTCCAATCTCTACTACTTTCTGTGATATACTCCATTCGTTCCCTTACTAAAGATGTTCTTTTTCCAGCTTCTTTCACCCGCCAGCCAACCCTCTTTAGAGACGTACTAGAAGTTAAAACCCTTTTCTGTACAACAGGATTAATTTCTAAAACTTCCAGCGGCTCTGTAATACTTTTGAGCAGGGGACATGACATCCCAAACATTGTCCCTAAGTCGAGTTGATCAGCATCTAGATCTGAGATGTCGATATATCGCAGTGTGTGAGGAATCCAAGGAGTTTTTTCCATGGTTAAAAGCAAATTATTTGGTAAAAGGAGATGAATAACATCTTGAAGAGATAAATTTCGACCCGTACCAAGTTCTTCGAGATGTTTAGTTAACGGAAGTAGAAGTGGGAGATGGGATGCATTCATTTTACTTCCTTTGAGATTCAAAGAACGTAAAGAGCGAGGAAGACAGGGAAGTAAAGCTTCGATATCGCCAGAATCAAACATTTCACTGGAAATATTGTCCATGGCAAGATTGAGATAAACTAAATCTTTAAATGCAGAATGGTAAACAAGAAGATCTACGATCGAGGCACTCGTTAGACGTGAACATCTAGAAATATTCAGATGTGTGATTTCTGCTGTATGAGGTATTGAGTGAAGGGCTAAATCAGTGATCTGGGTATGCGATACATCGAGATGTGTAAGTCGCGAAAGTTTTGGTAAAATAGTTGAAAATATCGAGACAGGGAGCGAATTACAGTTATGCAAGCATAATCGTGTGATTGAAAGTGTAGTCGGAAGTGGAGATGAGTCGGACTCAACGAGTCTAGTGAATGATTTATAGAAATTTGAAGACGAACATGACGTGAGATCAAGTGCCTCAAGGTTTGGTAGATAACAAAATAACTTTTCCAACACCTGGAATTCTAGGTCGTCATCGATATGCTCCTGTGCTAAAAACTCTCGAAGATTCGGAGTGAGTTGAAGGCATTGAAATAATGTCTTTGATGTTAAATTTGTCATCTCAGATCGCTCCCTAGCTGTCATTCCAGCGCCAGTGGGGTTAAAATGAGAAAAGTCAAGGCGCCGGACCATATTCCCCAATGCAGGGCTGTCAGTAAGGCGTGAAAGGAAATCTCGAAATGTTCGAGAGCGTGGAATATGGATTTGACGGTAGAGAATAGGGGTTATGGCATAGCTCATTGTTCGTGACGATAAAAAAAGAGATACTAGATGCACGTTTCTTGAAATGAAGCATTTTTGAGGTATCTCGACAACTAAATTTCTGATAATACAATCTACCTGGGTTAGCCATGAATTATAAGCTTACGGTTAAGTTTTTGATAAGGATGAAGCTCATCAGAGTTGTCTGGGGAACTATCTGACTGAAAGGATATGGGGTACAACCCACCGAGTAATTCCATCGGTAGCTGCTCAATTCGACTCGTTCCTGGTTTATTACAAATCACATTATCTGAAATAACAAGCCTGGGTCTTGGTTCCACTATAGTAGGTATCACCGTAGTCTGATAGCCATCAAGAACGGGCATCGGTAGAGAGGGAGCAATGGGAAGACTAGTCTCATGTTTTTCATCATGATCCTCTTCTTTCTCGTCCTCAAAATCTTTATGGGGGCGAACATTTTCAAAAAATAATGAGGAACTTGAATGTGTAAGCATAACTGTAGTGGAAAAATTCGGCTTTTTTGCTGAAGTTTTATTTGTTGTAGGTAGACTCGACCGAAGCTTGCTCGTCTGTTTTCTCTTTTGGTATACAATGCCTTTCTCGATGATGATGATGATGATGATGATAAATTAGGAGCTTAGGCTGTAATTGACATGAAGTCTCTATTGAATAACTTAATCGTAATTGTGAGAGATTGGGATGAAAACTCTCTTGACGCTTGAACCATTCCCGTAGCTATGAATCCCAATTGCTGGACCGGATTTACCTCCCTGAATAAACTCAAACGCCATATTTTAATAATAATTAACAATCAAGATAAAACTTTCGGTGATATAGATAACCAAGGGTATGTATTTCTAAAGGGGTGTCGGAGTCTGGTGACAGGTGGGCTGAAGACCATCAATATCACGTGAGGATACATTGAAGAAGTGGAGTTTCCCTTGCTTTTTTTTGTAGTATCCTATTTACTCTGGGTGGATCTTTTGCTTTAAAAATAAGCCGAAAAGGGTGTATTCTCGTCATTAATAAGTATATATTGAATGAAATAACAAAATAGAGTATATTGCTAGTATTCCAAGGTCTAACCGCTCGACGCTCGGTACCATCCAACGTTCGCTCATCCCTTCAGAGAATGACCACGAGACTGAGTGTCTATAACACGATCCCAACTCTTAGCTGAATCGCCTTAATGATAAATCATAATTACGGTTGTATTGTATTACAAAGATAAATCGCTAATCATTCAAAATATTTTCAGTTTAATCCATTTCCCAGGACGCTTTGCTGCTCTCAATTTCCGGCATGCCTCTGTGCGTCTAAACTGTCTTCTGATCGCTACTTATTCTAATATCCTTGGTAAAATGCTTTAGGTCTAATCATTTGACACTACTGTTTAGTATCCATAGTACATGTGATATAACTTTCTTAAGGTAGGACCGTATGGTGAGATATGTCCTGACGTGGGTATTTTGTCAACTTTTCCCATTCGCTTTATGTCTTCGAAACCGTATTTTTATTATTTTCTCTCTGCTGACGTTCTCGAGCTCGTTATTGTCTTGGCTTGACTTCCAAGTTTTTTTGCTGATGATCCACACGCTTGACGCGGATCCCGATGGAATATTAGGAATAGATACTTCGTGATTCCATGCCCACAATAACAGATGAATAGACATTCTTTTTGTGGGACAGAAAGCTTCTATGAATAACCGCAGACTCATTAAGTTCTTCGGGGTAAGGCTCAGTTGCTCAAAGACATGAGGACTCGCCACTGAGGCGCTTGAATTTGTAAAAAAAAAGTAGCATTTACTTACACTTTATTCATAACCGTAGCAGGTGTGAAGGGTGTCGAGTATATCGCGTATCTCAGTTTATTAAGCAAGATATTATCAAGATGAGTGTAGGTAGAAAAACAATGTATATAATTGAGATGGGCTTTTGAATCAGCTTCCAAACTCAGACTTCGATAAATCTATCAATATCCCAATTAGAAAACCTCAACTCTTATCATCAGACAATTTACATAGTAATATTAATTGTTTATGTCCACGGCATAACCGGATCATGGCGTAATCACGTGGAATAATCTCACCTATCTGATCCATGCATATCCCTTGTTGTTTAGCTGGATGTTTCGACATCGTACCTTTATCAGTGACGGATAAACAACGCTATAGATAACTTTAACAAGGGGAAAGTATTTAGTTATTTTGTGTTAAAAGAAGTGATACTCGTCTACTGTTGTTTTAATTTAAACCGACATGAAGTTTGCGTAGTGATATTGAAAAGAAGACATCAGGAATGTTATAGGAAGTTAAAATTTACACAGTTCTTTCTATCTTTCCGTCTATTGCGTTAATCAATTTCAACTATTATCCTCTTTGACAAGGTCAGGGCATCGTATCTTGACACTGGTTCGTCATCTATTACCTTGAGAAGCCGAATAGAACTTACAATCTGATTCTTAAGAAGAGTTTGAAGAACTAATCAAAGGCTGAACTCAGAATGAATGATGGTCAGGGTTGGAGAACTAGTTAGAATCCTCAATTTTCTCTCAAGGCAATGAAAAACATGTTTGTGAGTGTAAAGTCGGTTCAGAAGGACTCATTACTCTGAATACTAAGACGAATGAAACTTCAGTCCTGTTGGACTTCACTGGAAATACGAAAAGATGTATGTAGGCATGAAAAGTAGTAGTCGTTTTCCTGTTCCCTCCCTAAACTACCTATATTAATATACTGCTCTCATACCATGTCCTCCTACACATTGTCGTGTAGTGATCATACGGGATAATACTTATTTCAGACGATTGACGAAGTTGTCTCGACCGAATCGGCAACCAACCCTAAAACTACTAGCCTTGTCTTGTACTACATGAATAACACGACAAAACATAACACTTAATAAATAAATAAATTTATATCTTTCAACTATCTTGTGCAGCCTCAACATAACTAATTATGTAATCACCTAAGAAGCGCTCCCACCAATTCAGTAGGGACAGCAGCCCGCACTATCAGCGCCATGTACGGCATGAATTGATAACTTCTCTGTTTGCTGTCGAGGCATTTATGAAAATGGCTAATCCACGGAAATTATTCACAGAAACCTTAATCGGGCCAAAACCACGACATCGTCGGTATTTTTCAATGGGAAAAGTCTTGCAGGATGAAACTAGTTTTCGAATTATTTCTAATACCTTATGCTTTATTCTATGCCACAAATAGTATTTCTGTAAGCAAACTTATGTCTGGGAACTTTAAACCCTTGAAAACTCTGATATACTTCAGAAGAAAAATTATGATTCTAACTTGCTGTTCGGACAAAAATTAAGAAAAAAATATCTCCAAGATATATATATATATATTCAACGCATGTACTTATCCATTCGAACTCTTAACCTTCTTGTGGTGGGGCTGTACTATATCCGCATATCCAGAGTAGCGACGAAGATAAATAACATCATAAATTTCTGATCGGTACACTTCTCCGCCACACAATATTTTCTCCCAAATCATTGCAGATTGTCACTACAATCATCCACACTCACAGGCTCCCACTAGACGCACATATAGTTATAAATTCCCAGAGAAAGATCCAAGGCGGCCTAATGCTTAAAGTTGAAAAGATATTCACGACGTTGAGGAATATCTTCCCTTGAAAGCACACGACTAAAGAGAGTTAACCGGCAGTAAGAAGAGAAAAGATGCATGCTGGACGACCGAAACTGAGCTGGTCAGGTAATTTATGAGTGGGAGGTTTGGGCGGCCCAAGGCTTAAGCAAACGAAGGATAATATGGTGATCCATAATTTGGGTCCTGTCAACCACATTAAGGATAGCTATGGTGAGGCTATTTTCCGTGCAGTCGTTGTGGATGGCGATGAAGGCATGTTGAGGTAGCCCACGATTTTAGATAGTATGTTTTGCCTTGAATGAGTCGAGTCCCTCAATTGTGAAACTCTATAGTGGTACCATCGAGTACGAGTGTTCTGTCAAAGTTGCGGCATCTAGTTGTAGCGACTGTGAGGGGCATACTTCTCGGAGTTACTTAAGCCAAATACGGGATTTTAAGGCTACTTTTAACTCGTAACTCGTTGAATGTAATAAAAACTAGCATATAGACTTCAGTAATACATATGTATGAGCATGTGTAGACCGATAACTAGCAAGCGTTTTTGAACCTAGTGGAGCACATCCGAACATGGATATGGCAGAAATCTGGGAGATGGACCGTCTAGCAACCAACATATTTTTGTCTTGCTGCTTTTTTAGAATCTCAGTTGGGACGATCCTTTTACGACTTGGCAACATCCCAAGAAAAACACTGATGAGAATATCTCTCCATTTGCTTTAACTTGTGAAATTAAATCTGCCATTAAGTATTATAAGTCAACAAAAAAATCTTAGACCATGTCAATTCCGCTAAATCCTATTTTTGAGGGCACACCTAGATATAATAAAAAGCAGGACTTAGGCATGGGTAATAGCGAACTGATAATTTTTAACCAAAGTTTTCTGTGGCAATAATTTTGATTCGTTGACCCTCTTTAATTATCTTTGATAAGATATCTTGAGAGATGATTTTACCTCTATGGCTATAATATGTTAAGGCTCTATGTAGAAACGCTTTTGGAGTAAGTTTACATACCACCGTCTCCAATGAGGAGCTCACAAACCTTAACATTCAACTATTGTCTAAGCGATGTACTTCTTGGCTGCTTGTATTAAAAGTTCGAGTGTCGTAGCGGATTGTGTTTTCCAGGTATTTTGTAGCTTTAAATCAAGAGCAACTTCGACGATACAAGGATTAAGTCGTGTCGGAATCTTTTTGCGTATGTTAGTCTTGAGTCTTCATTTGAAATCTTATATACTCCACCTAAGCCTATCACCACCTGGCTTGTGGGGCCTTATGCTTGGAGTTTATCCGGTACTTACCAACTGAAATGAATTGCCGGTCGTCTGTAGGGTGGTTAGTTATCGTTTAAATATCGAGGCCAAGCCTCTTGAATTGTGCCTTCACTTTCACAATATTGGCTGGAAAAGCACATAGGTGCAAATGACTGACTGTGAGAACTCTGTGGTGTTGAAGCAGAATTTTCGTCATCGTCGATATCACTCTCAGAGTGACGACGATCATTTATTTCCAGGAACGCGGCGTCTAAAGCATTCATATCTCGCAAAATTTCAGCAAATTGCTTCATCAGTTCTCGGAATTCCTGTTCACTGAGAGGCTGAGCTGAAAAGCGTGCATATTCGTAAAGTGAAAGGAATTCAAAAATAATAGGAGAAGATGAGATGACGCCTAGACTGGTTAGATAGGAAACGTAGTTGCGGAGGTCCATTGTGGTAGGTCGTTGTAAGATATCTACAGCTCTAATATCGGGCATCCTTGAAGTTGTGCTCGAATCTATATCAAGGGGTGCAAGAGAAATAGCTTTAGCTTCAATGAGGTGGGGTAACTCTAATATAACCGTCATGTACTGTAGATTTGGTAAATCTGGACTAATAGGCGATGACCATCCTCGGTGTGAAATTTCACCCCAGACTGGTTGAAAGGATTGAGATGTAGCTTTATCGGAGAAAGATAACTTTGAACTCCCTTTCCTATCCGTTTGGCGATTTTCGGGGTTGAGAGTTTGATTTGTGTTCTGAACATTCGGATTGACCGTGATTGAAGGCTGAGGAACTCGGGGCCGAGCAAACCAAGCAATCAAGGCACTTCTATTTAGACTAGCGAGGACCATATGTCGCACTCTCAGGCTCACGTCACCCTTCTCAATCGGTATCCATGTCTTAGGTATTGCCTTCAGTATAGAGCTATCTGTATATAATCTAGTGGTGTATAGTATTAAGGCGAGCATTAAGGTGAGAAAGTAACCGCCAGCGATTACGATAACATTGTAGATTTGTTTGTTGTCGAGTGCTTGACGGATAGCGTCGGCAGGTGTAACAAGTAAAAGAACTGCGAGAATAAAATGAAGAAACCCATAGAATCCAACGTAAAGCCATCTAAATTGCGTGTGAAAGCTCATTGAGGCAGACAGCCTCACATTTGGAATATTTCTGTAAAAGTATACATCGGTTGGGCGCTAAACAGGTCGCGGATGTTGTAGCTAATGAAAACTATACTAATGACGACGATAGCGCATGAAAAATAATTTCGCTGAAGCCTAGCCAAGTTACTAATTAATGTCAATTATGTAATCTCATTCGGCGTTGAAGTATAAACTATATGGTGTCTCAATATTATGGAGTATCCCAAAAACTTCAAATAACTTTCAGGTCTAAATATAATCCTAAATAAAAGAAAGTTTTTATTTTATAATTAATACTTCATAGATCAGTATGATATCTCAGCATCTTGTCTGGTTGTGTCACAGGATTGAGAAGGAAAGAATCAGAGAAAGATTTGCTACTCAAAACACAAGATGATATTCCATCTGCTAACCATCAATTCTCTCTCCAACACTTTGAATCTGATGGAGCATGAGTATGTAAAACAAGGATCACTATTTTCTCTTCATCTAAATCTTTATCCTTCGGGGGGCGAAGACGGCGTTTTTACCTAAACTCAGTGTCTCCTTCGAACCTAGAGTCTATCTTCAGAGCCAATAGAAACACGCATCACTTGATCAAGGATGAAAAGTCACCCACATGAATTTCAGGAGCGTACCCAGCACCCGTTATGGCGGTGATGGATTAGACTAAGTTGTCTACTTTTACTACGATGAATTCTCACGGTTTACAGATATTCTGACATTTATACTGTCTCCCGATGGAAGAGCACCGCTACCTGGGCGCTGGCGGTGTCGGTATAAGGAGGAAATCTGGACTATGGGAGAGGATACGCATCTCGTGTGGCTCTGGTGTCTAGGCCTCGCCTGGCTAGGGTTGCGGGATTTTTGAGATTTTTCCCGCGTACAAAGTTTCCAATGCTGCTCGGTTTAAAAAAATTTGAGCAGAAGATTCCGTAGAAAAGGAGTTGAATTCTACGGTTAATTACTGAGTCAAATGGCTACTCATTATGGGTCAATGTATCTGTGATCTTAGGTTCGTGGCAAAAGAGGTTAGCAACACTGTAAAAGGTGCGGCCTGGGTCAGAGAGGAGCCATAGGATTTATGAGGTTAGATATTTGGTGACGGTAGGTAATATATTCTGATATATTTTTGATGATATGTATAGTCATAATCTGATCTTATATCTTCTTGGGAATAATTAGTCTCTCGTCCAAAGCTCGAAAACCTTTGCGATCAACTCAATACCTTGCTAAAGATAACGAAGATGAAAGTCTTAACACTGACCGACATTACCACGGTCAAAGGAAATTATCAAAATCTCCACCGTCAAAATTAGAAAGACAAGCAGGACAAAAACAACCCATAAAGAAGCGCTTTGTTTGTAGTAAAGAGAACTGTTGGTAAAATAGAAACTCCCCCAAAGAACGCCGTAAATCAATGACTGTGTTCCGGAGCAGAAACTACCGTCTCACGGGTAAAAACTACACTGGCACTGAAATCCGAAAATTTTTGATTTATTTTGAAGGCATAGAACCGATCGAAGTCATTTCACATGGTCTCGAACTATTCCATGTCAGCCTTGATGAAGAAGATGACGATCTAGAAGAAATTTTTGCCACCGGAAACTTCTTCGCTGAGTCTCAAATACACGATTCCGAAATACTATCTGAGGTGTTCAACACGGCACAAGGTTGAATCGATAGATTCATTGCCACTAACTCCCTTATCAATATCAACCGAACACTTCCTTACACGCTCTAAGACATCCACCGAGGAACGCTACTCATCGCTTAAGTTTGAAGATATCGTTATCGATACCGGAGCTGCAAAAATCTCGACTGCAATCTACCATCAATTTTTGGCTTTAAAAATACTTCATCCTTCGCTTAAGCTAAACTCCTCTCGAGCCGGTGAAGCCCATATCAGTTTCGGAATAGGGACAGCGTCGTCACTAGGTACCATTGATGTCTCCATCCCTATTGGTATTATCACCTTCCACATTACATCACTCCATTTCTCTTCTTTTGTCTAGCGGATATGGACAAAATTAAAGTCCATTATAATAATTTCACAGATTTCTTATTTCAACTGACAGAATATGGTGAGAGAATGTACCCAATAATCCGTAAACATGGCCACCCATTTTTACTACTTGGAGAAATAGATCTTCACTCAGTCTTATGAAAGGAAAAACGGTACTATAGAGTGTCATCTCACCGAAATTGAGCTACGCCAATTGCATCGTAGATTCGGCCATCCTTCAGCTAACCGTATGGCAAAGCTCCCTCATCGGTCCGGACACGAGTTCAGTCGACAAGTCATTGAGCACCTTACAAAGTTTTGTGACTCCTGTCAGAAACATGGTAAGTCCTCTGGTCGGTTCAAATTCAGCATTAAAGACGATCGGGATTTTAACTCATGTATCTATATCGATGTGCTCTGGATTGTCGAAAAGCCAGTCTTTCAAGTTGTTGATAAAGCAACACGCTTCCAGGCGGCTCGCTGGCTCAAATCAATGAACGCTTAAGAAGCATGGAATGCCCTACGTAACTGTTGGATAGATCCCGACGTTATTGTTCATGACGTCGGCACTAATTTTACCGGAAAAGAATTTAACCAGAGCGCTGTTGCCATGGCAATAGCAACTAAACCGATTCCTACTGAAACACACCATGGAGTTGGATGTATAGAACGTTACCACACTCCACTCCACCGAGCCTACGAGGTAATTTCTAAAGATTTAGCAGAAACAAAAATAAATCGTTTTAATATTCTACCAATGGCCGTTAAGCTGTCAACGACACCGCAAGACCAAATGGCCCCGTACCAACCTTACTAGTCCTCGTGGCATACCGCAGGATGACTGAATACGATCCTCCTACAGCTTCTATTTTCTAGCGCGCTGCAGAAATTCAGTCGGCCATGAAAGAAATCCGCAAGATCCATGCAAGTGAACAGGTTCGTGACGCACTTAGAATACGTAACGGGCCAAGAACCTCTCATCTTAAACAACTTCCCCTCAATAGTTCAGTTCTCGTATAGAGAGAAAGCAAAGAGTGGACTGGCCTCCGTATGAACGGCGAAGACTGTGTAGTTGAGATTGGAAACCACACCCCAACATTCAGAGCTACATCAGTCCAAACCTTACCTCCCGAGTGAAGATGTCTATGAAGAGCCAGTACCGTCACACTGATAAAATTGAAAAACAAATTAACAGTCCACAAAACAATCAATTACCAATCGAACCATGTCGAAGTGATAGACTTATCGGAAACAAGAACTTAAAGAATTCTTTGTTGTGCTTTGGTGACCATATAACTGTCACCAGCCTTCATGCATCGAGATTTCTTTCTATGACAGAGATTGCTGACCATGAGCTCGCAACCTGTCTCCGCTCAGAAGGTTAGATCTCTGGACCTGGAAATTCCTTTGAAGTTTCTAGGGAAAAGGAGATAGATGATCTGATCAACCAACGCGTCTTTGACATGATACAGGAGAATTCAATAGCGCCTGGTGAGAGTATATCCAATGCAAGAATAGTTGATACAATCAAATATGATAATTTTACCTTACGAAAAATCAAGACTTGTTATCCAAACCTTTAACGACACTGGAAAAAACAATCTCTTAACCCAATCTCCGATATTCCAGCGCAGCAGTCAGAGACTCTAGACGACCCTTGCACCAGGTCTTATATTCTATAAAAAAAAAACCTTAATCCTCAAGGATATAAAACAGGCCTATGTCCAGGCATCAACAACCCTGAATCGACGAATTCTCGCCAGACCATCAAAAGAAATTACGCGCCTATTCCCACGAGGGGCAATTCTTCTAATGCAAAAGCCTCTCTATGGTATTCCAGAGTCGGGAAACCACTGGTGGAATATATACCACAAATACCACTTGGAGAAGTTGAAATAATTCCCCATAAAAACACTACTCCTACATAGGTCATTGCAGCTTATAACTTTATTAATAACCTTGTTTAACTCCATGATCTAAAATAATCAAATCCCTCAAAATATTATTTCCTTAATCTTGTTTTTTGGTATTATTTTAATTTTTCCCCCTTATTCCTTCAGTATGCTAATGCACTTGGATTTCTCCAAGTACTTTAACAGTTTCTCTCTGCCCACTTTGGTTTTGAAAATAATCTTAAGGCTTATGGGCTCTAATCCCTCAAATTCCATCTTTCTCTCAATAGAAAACTGGGGGCAGTGTAAAAGCAGATGATCCATAGTCTGTCTCTCCCTGTGATAGAAGTTACAGAGATTACTGCACACTTTTCAAATTTTGTGAAGATAGGCCAAGGTGTTTCTGTTGTAAATATTGGTCAGTGAGGATTACATCGGGTTGGTACATCTGTAACATCGAGCTTGAACGGCAAATCATGGAAGGTTCGATAATAGATGGGATAGATGTAGAAGTTTCTATGGCGCATGTGATAGTACAACGGCATGTGCATAGACACACTCCCATTGTATATAACAGACCTCTACATCTTAATAGTGTAATGTAATATAGATCTCTATCGCAAGCAATCTGACGTTCTAATCTAATGTGGTATTTAGAATACATACCTCAGAGACAATAGCTCCTAAGATAAACCTCCGTAAGCTCATAACCATAATAGTTTCAAACCCTGTTCTTGCTTGGAAATATGATGATTGAGGACCATGTATTCTTAAGTCAATTACCTTAGTTTGGAATCTAGGGATAGATTCCCTCACAGAAATCCTATAGAACCTTTCCCAAGTCAATTTCTTTTTTACCCTCTTCCCTAAGCACTTGCTTAGTCCAATCAGTTTCCCATACAGAAATGATGGATTTTCTAATGCTCTATGCTAGGAAGGAATAAGTAGTGAATTGATCTTTTCTAAGTAATGCTTTACCCAGGCCTTGCCTTGCAAGGTTATCAGTAGGTGCGTTGCCTTTGTCATACATATTTGACAGCTTTCCTGAATCATATTTATTGTACCACAGCACTGAGCCATAGTCCAACATAGGGATGATACATGTTGGGTATAGTTGTCTTAGTGTATTCAAGCCTAAGCCTTTTGATTTTGAGGAAAGTGAAAATAGTCTCTGCAGAGTCCCTTGGGCCAGATGTAGTCTTTTTTTTTCTACGTGGCTTTTAAATGAAAGATTGTGTGAAAGCCATACTCCTAGCCACTTGATAGAGGATTTTGGTTGAAGGGTTAAGTCGCCCAGGGTAATGGAGTTTGAAATCAGTACTTGTTTCTCACAAAAATGGACAAGCTCACTCTTAGAAATTTCAAAGGTTATACTAAGGGAGTCTGCCTTTGAAAGAAAGACATTTAAATAATTTGTCAGTGCTGTTATATGTTTTTCCACAGAGGTAGAAGCATAGGAAATACAAATATTATCAACATAGGATCATTCAAATAGATCTTTACATGGACTAGGTGAAAAGAGCTTGCTGATGGAAATTAAAAATAAGAGGGGGGAAATAGGACTGACTACCTTGGGAAGCCCCTGTGATAGAATGACTTGAACTAAGCTGACCATTGAAGAGAAGTGAGTTCTTTCTATCGGATAAATATGATGAGACCCAGGAGATAAATGAGAAAAGCAAGTGAAAATCTTCTAAAACTTGAATCAGCTTACTTGGCTGGAGTCTATCAAAGACCCCCATTACATCAAGGAAAAGTGAAGAGACAATTTTCTTGGGCAGGAAGAGAAGGACTCTGAATCATGGGATTCCACCAAGGATGATGAAGATAAGTAACCACTCTTGGGTTGGTAGTGCATGGAGAAAAGGGAAGAGTTGTATGAAAAGATGAGTATCGACAGCAACGAGCTCGCGGTGCGTACATCGTTTCTATTTGCCAGTGAGCCATAATTTTTCTTTGCTCTCTCCGCGGCAGCCTAATAATAGGCAATTTTTTCTCTCTAGGAATCTCGTTCATTGGACATCTATTAGGTGTAGAAGAGTTACTCGAGCAGTTCTTGCTTCAGAACTCTATGTTATGTTGCTCAGTGTAGATATAGCTATGGCACTGCGAATAACACTCAATATAATCACGAAACAACTGGAAATCTCCGACATTCCCACTATTATCTGTACAGACTCTTTCTCTTTTTTCAGATGCCTTGTAAAACTTGGAACTACGGAAGGAAAAATATTGATAGGTATCATGGCTATCCGTGAATCTTATGAGCGAAGAGAATTATCTGAAGTGAGATGGATTAACGGACAAGATAATCCGGCAGATGCACTGACCAAATACAACCCCATAAAGGCCTTACATCAACTCGTCGAATCCAATAAACTCCTTGTCAGAGTGGAAAGATGGGTTGAAAGAGCGAAGAGCTAGACTAAGAAATCTCAAAACCCCTTGCTAATTTCCTAGTCAGTTTCCTTACCCTTGTACTTTCCTTTATTTCTATTTTTGTTGACTCCGAGTTTCTTGGTCTCTGAAATTTCATTTATAAAGGCTTTCTCATACACCTTGGGTCTTTTAAATCACGGCAGTACATCATGAACAGTCAATTCTCGACAACGTCCCCAACGACAAAATAAAAAAACTGCCAGTCTGGAGTTCATTCACGTGTTAGGGTGCACATTCCATGTGAAATTCTATATAATAGCTTCCCAGTTGGGAAGAAGGCTAATTAGACACGAATGAATGATTGATATATTGACCGTACTTTAATTTCCATAGCTTTACAGCTGTATTGAAATTGAACCGATATACTTAAATTTTCACAATGTTGAGCCTGCGCGTTAAGGTAATGGATTTTTGATCATCATCGAGTTGAATTTTTCCGCCGTTGAATTTTATTGGTGTGGAAGTTGTGAGCATCTCACTTTCTTTTGTAATAAATCTGGCTTTAGCTAATTGTACTTGTGCCTTTATTGCGAAGGTCTCATTTGCTCAAAAAGGCGTGTCATCAGTTTGCATGCCGAGAATGCAAACATCGTCATTTTCATTATTTGAATAGATGAGACAAGGATCAAAAGTAATTTGCGCTAATTTCAATTTATCAGTATAAATATTTGTGAAACTAGTGATTCCCTGCTTCAGGCACGCCCTATAAGGTTGATTACTTTTATGATAGTGCCTATTCCCGCTAGCTCTGGGGGAGGCCGTATGAAAAAAGCATGGTGTAAGTTTGTTTCTAATTGTACATACGCTTGAAATATATCGCGAATGTATAATTTTACTTGCAACGTAGCTGCTAGGGAGGGAATGATACACTGACTAACCCGTTGAATCGTGGGTGATTGAGTCTGAACAAAGTCCTTGTCTTGGTCTTTGTAGGCTTGCACGACAAGACGAGATTTTTCGTAAGTCTTATCTGTTCCTTTTTTTTTAATTTCGTCGACGGACCTTGAATTGAAGACCATTGTATTGGTTGGAATATCAGATGGTGATACCGCTAAAAAAACTTCTTTTTCGAGCAGCCCATTATTTCTTTTTGATGAGATGTTGCAAATAGTAATGTATCATCACCGAAGTTGTTAACTAGAGCCATCATATCAGGAGGGCTACGGTAGCGAGCAGGTAATTCGCGTTTTCTAGTTGAATATCAATTAATGTCTTTCTGTTGGCTGGCTTGCGTATCTAGATTTTGATCGGATTTTTCGGAAAATTTTAATTTGTCTATTTTAATCTCCTCATGATAGAGTTTGATCAATGTGGATCGAAAATTTGTTATTCCGGATGGCAAATTTACTTTGCATGTTTCACCATGCATCCAAACCAGCTTAAATGGGCCTTCCCATTTACCTGAAAATTAGAGTTTAGCGGTAGATTGTGAAGAAGAGAGGAGTTTGGTCAATTTTGTTGATTTAATGCCATATTTACTTGGTTTTAGGCTTGAATTTGCTCTATTTCATACATGGCCTTCTCAATAGCTTGATATCGCTGTGTTATTAACGGCATTGGAGGATCGTAGGCTGACATTTTCGGATATGCCCCAAATACCAGAAGATTTGGGACAAGATCGTTAGGCCCTTCAGTGTCATTAATGGCTTTAACGGCCATTTGGAGAATGAAATATTTTGTTAACCCAGATCCCGAGAATTCCTGTTCCAAAATTGCATAAGTCCTTCGTTCCAGAGTATGATAACGCTCTACGATGCCTTTAGACTAGTGTGCCTCAACTGGGAAATTTTTGACCGAAATTGACATGGAGGCTGCACGTTGTTGGAACTCTTTACTTGTGAAATTAGAGTCGGCATCGGTGATAATGAAGTCCGGGAGCCTTAAGTATAGATCGGTCCAGCATGATCGTAATGCATCCCATATATGTTTTGCGGAATTTTATAAAGGCACCTTGTTGCTTGAAATTTTGTAGCTTCATCGACTAGATGAGGAATGGGGTTATTATCAATATACATTATCTCGACAATTACTGAACGATTAAAGTGGATGTCTTATCCTGTAGTTTGAACTTGAAACGATGAGGTGGTCCACCGTCTTTCTGACGTTGGTCACAGAATTTTGTTAGATGATTTATATATTGCCTAAGAACATTCTCGTGTCTTGATCTCTTCAAAACCGTATAAAGCCGTTGCTCGGACGGATGTCCAAAACGACGATGTAATCTGCGCGATTCGGGCTTGGTGAGAAAACAAGGATTTGTATTAAAAGAATTCGATATAAATGAGTGCAAAAAGATTCCCCAGTGTAAAAATGCATGACTGAAACATAATGAATCTGTGTCTGATAACGAAAGTTAAAATGGGGTACCAACATTAACAATATGAAACTGATGTGCTAGCTCCAATATCAAATTGAACATTGATAACATCATAGTTTCGTTACTTTTTGTAGAGCTTTTAGTTGTTTATGAACAGCAGTAGAATTCCTTGAAGCACCTGTGTCAATAATAATCACTGATTACCACTACAGTCACAAAAGTAAACAAAATCAGGAAAAATGGAGTCAAAATGTTGATCTCTTAATAGTTTTCCTACTGGATGATATACTCTATTACAGGGGTAAATAGTGAAGGAACCCCCTGAATGCCAATATCTGACAGGGATTATACAATATGCCATTGGCTGCAATATTTTGACCATACCAAATCCGACAATAGCTGAACCTTATTTGTATGGGAAATTTTGCGTGATAAAAGAAGTGTAGGAGACCC
>JAATOF010004998.1:0-14793 GCA_013170925.1 Podosphaera leucotricha
AAGTCACCGTGTCCAGTGCGGCATTGGATTAAATATCCGAGATAACGGCGAGGGAGTCGTAGTTCCTCCGGAGGCTTCTTGGGAAAAGGCATCCCCAACTCGCAATAGGTAGAGGGAGCATTAGATTGCCACTATGCTGTGGTCAAATCCCATATTTGCCTTTGAATCTTAGCGTGAGCTCCGGCAAGAGAGGTGGCCATGGTTATCGATAATGATGGCTGTTTACGACGTGTTGTGGATCCCGTGACTGGCAGAATCGTCACCGCTTAAGAGCTATAAATATCCATAGTATTTCGTGTAGCCAGAAGGAAAACAACCAACATATAAAATCAGAAACTCAACTCGGCTTCGCCCACAGTGATGTGACGCTGTGAGCCAAGAGTCAGATCTTACGAGGACTCGGATCCACAGTGTAGATGAATTAGATAAAGTGTGATCATGTAGATTGATACCATTTGTTTATTTACCTAAAGGTATTCGTACATAATAAACGCCAAGAAATGGTTGCTGAACGATCTTATTAGTCATTTGTAAGTACCTTCCTTATGTTTAACGTTTTAGTACCTTACGTTTAAGGATTTGGTACCTTGCGTTTAACATTCCCGCCTAAACCTTTCAACAAGATCATGAAAAGAGCTTCAAATAATACAGTAAGCTAAACACTACTTCAATCTATAACTCATTGTACCAAGTCTAAGTATTTTTAGGAAGATGAAGTCAAAAAATTGACTGTATTTTTGGAGCTGCTAGGACTAGGAAAATTACTAGCAGGGGCTCACCCCTGAAGCGAGGTCTGGCACCACTGTGCCAATTCTACCCTAACACCAAAGTAGTCACATCGAGAATTTTTGATCGCTGGTGTATCACTCGTTAATCTATGCTTTGGGGATCACTTCGAAACTATCAAATCAGTACTTTTTCTAACTTTTTTTCAAGGTTTGACTCAAGTAACTTGGGTCTAACACACACACTCTCATATTATAATCCTATTATTTGGTATGTGTAAGAAATTATTACCACTAATGATGCTTAGGAAAAGTTTATTTATTAGTTCACCTGAATAATTAACACACTAAGTGTACAGATTTTCAATCAAATACCGATTTCATTATTCTATAGTATGAGTTTTCACCAAACGCCTCTTAACCTCCTCCTTCTAACATGGATTATTTATACAACTATTCAATATAATATAGGTAGATCCAAAGCCTATAGGTGTCTGGTGTGTTTGATTTCCTAGCCAAAAATAATGCAGCTTATTCTTTTAGTAAATCTCTCCATCTCTTTCTGAATGCAACAAACTTTTTAATGTTCTACAACTTCGTCTTCTAAAGTATTACTCCTTGTCCTTGTGCCCACATCTTGCTCACTTGTAACTATCAAGGACGGAATTTTTTTATTGTTTTCTTCAAAATTTTCAGAAGTGACTCGGTGTATCGATCGTCTAACAGATGAGTGTGAGCTGGAGGAAATTCCTGTAGCTAGAAGAGAGGTTCTATCTTCGCTGGACATATTTTCATAATCAGCTACAGGGGCAGGGACAATGAGAAGGCCATCATCTGATTTTTCGGTTACATTTTTGGGTTCACCTTGTTGCCTTCTTTTAGGTAAAAGAGGTGGAGAAGCCAAATAATTTGGAGAGTTATTTGTTATAGGATTTATTTTGGAGTCTCTGACACCTAGAGATAAGTCTGGGGGAGGCATAGACTTGCGCTTTGGAACAGGAATAGGTGCCGTTTTGGTTTTCTTTCCTGGTGGTGGGAGGGGGACCCCGGGTGGAGGTAGTGGCTGTCCACGGCCCATGACTAGAGGACGGGATGAGTTATTTTCAGATAAAGCTTCACTCTTTTGTTCCCCATTACGCTGAAGAGCATTCCAACCCCATTTAGTAGCTGTGGCTGCAGCGTTTGTCATGGTCGCAAGCGATAGCCGTTTAGTTTCTCCTGGAGATGACTGTCCTAAAATGGAATTATGGTTATCTCGTCTAGAATTGTGAAAAAGCGATCTGGTTGAGCTTCCTTCTGATTTGATAGAAGAACTATTTATACTAGTTGGACTCGGAGGTGAGGACGATAACCTTGACTGTCTTGAAATTCCGGTCACAGCAATGGAGGGAACTTCTAGTTCAATACTGGGTTCTTTCTCGAAACTTAAATCGTTTAATGACGAGGAATATAGATTCATTGGTTTTTCGGTTTTGACAAACTGCAATGGCGAGCTTTCTGGAGTATTTGTGGAAGCATTGAATTGGGATAAAGCTGAGTATGCGGCTACGGCATAACTATGTTCTGGATTGGTTATACTTTTGAAAGTGTCAGCAGTTACACTATCAGTGCTTACAACGGGTGAAGACAGGCCAGGAAAAGACCCTGAACGAAGCGGCTTTGGAGATTTTTCTATTACACAAGGTAGAGTATCAACTCCAGTGGATGCATCACTTGTTTTACCATTCGAGGAATTAAATACTGGCTTAGACTTTCGGGGAAAAGTATGATTTGAATATTGCCTGGAATTCGTCGAGTTGACTGATTCAAGCTCTGGGGCGGTTGCATCCTCTCGGACATTTACTAAACCGTCTTCATTCTCAGAGATCTCAGTTTCTGTTTGAAGGGACTGTTCTGTATTTGCTAAAGGTTCATTTTCCGCAGGATCTTGTTCCTCAAGATTGATATTATCAGCCCAAATACCACCTCTTGTCGGTTTGGTTTCAGTTCTAAAGAATGGAGAGTCATCCCAGTTAGGAAATACTAGACTCTCTGCAACAACTTCTTTGATTCTATTTTCAATTTGCCGTAGGATTAAAGTGTAAGTTATTTGTCTTGAGCTAACAATTGGCTCGATAGTAAGATCTATTTTTGGCTGTGTCTGAAAACAAAGCCAAAAACGGTTTGAAGGAGGAGGTTTAATTCTAAGAAACACATGGCCTTCGATTTTTTTAATATTTACAGCCAAAACCAGGTTAACTTCTCTTGCCTTAAACCGTGCTCCTAAATCGATTCGGGCAGTGGCAGCTACTTCTATACGAGAATTTCCTGAATATCGTAAATCGGCTTCGATAACAAGTTCACCATTGACTGTCAAATCCTTAAGCTTAGGATTTGTGATAACTGGAGCAGATTCACCCATGTCTATACTCTGAAGTACTATCTTAGATAGAAACGCTGGTGTCTTGACCCTTGATATCTTCTTCGCAATCTTTGATCTGAAGAAATTTTCAATCTCGGGTGTTTTATACAAAGCCAGAAAAATCCTTCCGATAACTGCATTAATCCACCTCGTGTGGGTATGCTCATCTGACGAATGTAACTTCTGTACAAGTTTGATGATATCTTTAATTTCATATTGAAGCGGCTGTGGCTGCTTCTCTTGATTGCGCAGAAGAGCAAAATAAAAGTCTTCTTTTTCTGAACAGTTCTCGGAGAACAGAAAGAAAGGCTTTGAAGCCTGGCCTTCTGGTGGGATATCTACAAGGTCTGTCCGGCGTGAGAGGCAGAGCGCATTTCTTTTGATAAAAAGTTCTCCTTCGGGTGTCTCATCTCCTCCTGAATATATAGAGACATCGTGATGTGCCAAGGAAATAACATGTCTGACTTCAAGTTGTTCATCGTCGTCAAAGAGCATTAGATGACCATGTCTAGACGAATATCAGCTTCAAATTGAATCACATGAGATGTACTGAGCTAGGATTCTGATTTGAAGCCGTGTGACATACCGCAGAACGATGTAAAATATATTACTGCCCTTTTTTTGTGGTTTTGCTGAGTTGCCCTTATCCAGAGGACTACTGGGCGGTTTTCGTTCGAAGATACTGCGGTACATGCTCTGATAGACACTTGGACTGGGTGAAGTGACCGTTGTAGATCCTATGGGCGTTGCCCTCTCTGGTGGTCGTCCATTTATTCCTCCTGGTATGTAATCTCTGGATACTGCAAAGTATCCGGCGGCGACTTCAGTTTCGTATCTTTCTTGAGGTTGAAATTTCTCATCTAGAGTCTTTTCTTTGTAATTTATCGTATCAAAATCATCGGCCAGTTGTAGCGATTCTGCAACTGTTTTTTGGACTGTATCATCGTGAATAGGCAATGAGAAATATGCGTGAATAAAAATTGCTGCAATTAGCAAGAAAGGAAACGTAATTCCACCGATAAAATATATCAGGAGAAACTCAATTAGATTACTCATGATATTCTGCGCAAAGATGGTTATTGAGATATCGGGTAGGCACCCAGCTTGTCTACAGTACGATTGAGACACTAGCCGAAAGCATAGCTTGAGGTGGGGGGGTAAGTAGTTATGAATCATCCCGATTGTCCGACATGGTGACGATAAGGAAAAGAGTTTCTAACCGCTTTTACGATTTACTCAGGCTTGCATATGCGTCAGGACAAGAGACCTGACTGTAATTTATCGACCAAAATCTGTTCTGTTACTCCGGCTAAGAAAACTATAGGTTTGCATACAGATAGATGTTGTGGAAGTTCTCAAATACATGTCATTACAAATGTTATTCTTAAAAATAATAGAAAAGACTTCAATTTTGGAATGTTAAGTATTCAAGTGAGTGTTATTGGTGATTGAAGCGTATGTATCTCGACCGGCAAAAGGGTAGTCTTGTCATAGCCTTAAGGCTGCAAACACAAGAAGGTTAAAAAAACAAAACAACTCAATAAGAGTATCGCAACTGGTGTTGGAAGGAAGATTGGAGATGTTAGAGCTGCGCCAGCGCAGCGAACGGCATACTAGTATTCATCATTCAAAGATATGAGAGCATTCAGACAAAACTGAGCGTCGCATCCAAAGACAGATAGATACAAAGTGGGTGAGGCTGGACTGACTGACTTAGACTGATTGACTGGCCGTAGGTGTATGTGCCAGTAGGATCGTCCATGCTAGCTCGTCGAAAGAGCAGATCGACGTGAAAAGTCCCGAGAATCGTGAGTTCTGCCGCCGGCCATAAATTATTGCGTTAGGCCATCATTTTCCGTGGAAAATCCCTACAAACGGCCATCTATTCCTGCCCACCGATATACCACATCAGAGAAGGAATGGTTATCCAATGAAATGGGGGGTTAGGACGCGTACTTACGCTTGAATCCACCAGTAAGCGACACCGCCCCCGACAATTAATACTTGAAAGGGCTATGCCTACAGACTTTATATGGGCATATAAATAGAACACGGTTGAGCATTTCGTTCAGACCCATTCGTCACTCATGTCATAGTCCCTTAACCTTTCAGATTTCTCGGTCATCCAATCTAGGTCCGTGATCAGATTACCCAGAGCTCTCGGCTCTAGATCATGCCGCGCCCGAAATAAAAGCACACTTTATTACATGTTATCACAAGCTGATCTATCCGCGCGGATAATTCGAGATGGCTGGCGCGCGGTTGCTAGGTATGCGAGTGTAAACGTACATAATACTCAAACCCCCTAACAGATTGTGTGTGTAGATTCATCAAAATGACATATATTTTGCCATGATACAAACCAATAATACCTGAGGAAACATCTGTTTCAGTGCCTCAACTCCCTTTAAACTCCAAAAGACACTACTGGAAGCTATTACCTATTTGTAAACTCTCTTGTTCAGTTTAGGCCAAATCTATACCTCATGATTCATATATATATATTGATGAGGTCAATTAAATGTAGTTAGCATAAATCGTGCCAGAAAATTTTTTAAGTACACATTAAGATTTGTCCCTAATCCCTGACGTATATGGGTTGTTTTCATAAGTGACATTTGAAGCTGTATTTTTGATACTAGTAGTTGACTTAATTAGCCGGATGAAGTATGCTTCATTCAAACTACTGACGTACCTCAAGATATCAATTATTCTGACACCTATTATTACGTCTGATATGCCCCCATTATAGCAACTTGTGCTATGTGCTATATTACCGTCGTAAAATAAATCTGGCAATTAGCAAAATGTAAACCTAATATTATCACCAGAGATTGATAGATCAATCCAAATTTTTAGGGCGAATTTTTTTTGAGCCAGATTAGCTGGAATCGATAGATATCTGTAACTCTAATGATTAGGACCAGGTTTATCATTCAACAAATGCAGAGAAGAGATAAGCATTTGGCGTCTTTCGACTTTACAGGCTAATTTGGTATCCTTGGGACGACTGGATTTGTGGAGCCGAAGCTTGCTTTGAGAGTTCGGTTTATCTGACTGGTTCAGGTGAGCCAGTTAAATAAAACCCAACTTAGTATTGAAACGTGACCGTGAGACCGTTCGCTAAAGTATACATCGTATTTCAGATGTCCGCCAAGGCTTCTAAATTTATTGACTTTGTTTTGGGAAGTAATAAGATCAGAGATGATCTCTTATCATAGGCGATATTACCTTGGCGTCAGAGATTCGATGTGGCTCGTCGGGTAGACAAGAAATAATTTAGTCTACAACTGTCATGGTCTCTATACCTTGGGCCTTTTAATGTCCCCATTATTCAGGTAACATGCGTCAAATCTTTCATAATGCTTAATAGTTTCCTCAGCTCTACCAATGCTTTGACTTTTAGAGTTGCATTGGCTTAATTTGCGAGCTTCCGCCTCAGCACGAGCGTTGGCAGCCATAGTGGGCAATTGTCTTCGACGGGCATTAATGTACCAGTTAGAGATTTGATCTACAGAGGTCAGTCTTTATTATCAGAAGGGCGTAGAGATGGACTATTTACTCATTTGAAGTCCTGTTTCATCCATCAACTGTTGCTTTTCGTCTTCTGTTGGATATGGGTGAGCAAGATGACTGACAAACCAAGCTCTCAATATATCAGTTGTTTCCTTTGGTAAATTACCTCTTCGTTTACGTGGCTTATTCTCGCTTCCGGAACTGAAATTACTATCGTTGATATGTCGGTCATTGCTAACAGAGTATATGCCATGTGACGTGTTAGAAGTGAACAAAAAGTTTTCTTGAGCCGAATCTTGATTAGACTTTTGGCTTTGAAGATTATGTGTTGGATAGGCCGATGATCTAGTCTGTAGCTTGATCTGAGAAGACTGGAAACTACTGTTTGTTGGGGCTAGGTTAGGTTTATATCCTCTTTGCTCATCCTCTGTCCTTGGGCAAAATAATGGTACATTAGATGTTTCCGAGTGGAACGAGAGTTTGCTTGGGCAATGATTTTTTCTATCATTTGAAGTATTAAGGGGTTCGAATGAATATTCGTTTTCTGTAAACCTGGGGCATAAAGAGTTTGAAGAAGTGGTCAGGACTTGTGAAGAGAGCCCCAAATGGAACCCTTTTTGGGTTCTTGAATCTCTGAGAGGGCGAGTGTCATTTGATATTTTTAACGCCTTTTTCTTGAAATCCAAAATATTGAACCACTCTTTTCCCTGGAACTCCCTGTCATAACAGTTCTGTGGTTCAGATGTGGATCTACTTGATTTCTCAGAGCGCTGTGGTGAGACTAGACCAGAGAACTGTTGTGGTTCGGATGTGGATCTGTGGGCATTTTGATAAGGAGTGGGTGAGTATCGACTGGGTTTTATGGCTGATGTTGTCAACGATCTAGTTTTGGGGGACTTATTCAGTGCATTAATTGTAATAGAGCTGCTGCTAATCTGAGGTGATAACAAAAGGTCAGAGACAAAAGGCCCATTTTGTCGGAATCGGTTTCTTTGCCCAGTTTGTGAGTTACTTTCATATATTTTGCTATTCCTCTCGTCGGGAGGCATTTGATCTTCATCGCCATCGTTGGACAACCTCCTCCGTTTAAACTCAGACTGAGGTGAAGGGGTTGATCTAAAGGGTGAACCGAAATTGGAATATGTTTTAGTAACGCGTATTTTGTGCTCACTGTCAGAACAAGAGCGTGGACTGAAAGATCTAGAGCTATAGGCAGGAAGTTCGGGGACTAGCTATGATATGGTTAAAAGCTACAACGCGAAAGTCAAGAGTTTCTTACCTCGCTGATTGACGGGAGGTGTTCATTTTGTTCAGGATTGACGGCTGTTCTGAACATCAACTCGGCAGTTGGCGCGCGATTTAGAGCGGGCAGACTATCTAACGGTGGGAGCATTGCTTCAATTTTAGCGTTCTGCGAGTATTTCAGATCATGATTAGATGGCTGAGTTAACATTCCTGGAAGGTTGATTAAGATGCCATCGTGAGCTGGGTACTGTCTGTTCATATTGTTTTTTCCACCTTGAATTTATCGATAGAGCAAAATTTCGTATAATAACCCAACAATAGTCGGGCTATGAGATAGAGGCGTGATTCGTATCGGCGGGATTTGCGACTCGACTTTTGAGTGTACATCAACTTGGGTCTATAATATGATAATATGGGAATTGATATTTTGACAATGCTATTTAGAACATATAGATTGAAATATTGTCGATCTAAGAAAATTAGATTTGGCAAATGTGCAGGGTAATCCACTAAGGTCGATCGCATAATAAGATTATCCTGTAACTGTCCAAGCGCAAAATCTGACAGAACTCCTGAAGCAATACTCATAGCCTAGGGAGTAGGATGAGTGCTTGGGCTTCATGATAATCCCAGAAATCAGTATCCAAACGCAACATGGGAATCATAAAATTTGCGCATTGTAAAATGCTGAAGTGGAGCAAAAGCCACTTTGTCCTTGGCTGCAGGTCGGTCGGTATTGAACGATAACGGGCCGTCTCATGCACGGATGAAGGGTGTTGTGCGAAGTTTTCTGTGCTGATGTGATAATGGGGACTAGGCTTGAAATCTAGCCTACTTCATGTACCGAGTCCCTAAAAATCTTACTCATGATTGGCGGATTTTAGTCAACATTGATGTCGAAGATGTTATTTTCTGAAGCCGGATCCGGGGAAAGCGACAGGGATTTATTGGATGATATTAAATTAAGACGGAAAATCACGTTTTTTCAGCTCCACCTAAATAGAGGATCTTATCAACTCTTGGGAGTGTTTTGATTCTAACTCTTACATGTAAGCGTTAAGCGGAGTATTTTCCAGAACAAGCTATGACAGTTAAATATAACATCCTAAGAATCTGTTACTGTACTTTCCGTGTGATCAACAACCCTATTTGTTCAACCAACTGGATTTTTTGCTGCTTAATCCCAGTAAAAATTATCTCACCGACCGTGATTTAAAAAGCGAGGTTGGGAACGTCATTTTTTGAACGCTGATAAGATGCTGCACTCGCGACTGGTAAAATGTAAATAATAAGCTGAGAATGGCCCGTTCCAGATGCCGAGGACGGGAGGGTAAAGCTACCGGCTAGGCGTTATGGTGATCTGCACACGAGGACTACATCTAAAAATTGTAGTAAATGCAACCTTGAATTGCTTTTGTAAAGATCTTATTTACCCCCAAGTACTTGCGGGGATACCCCTCATCATACATGTATATCTCGAACTTTTCGGTTGTATGTCCAAGTCATTGAGGTGTAATCGCTGCAAGGTATAATAAGCTTTTCTGTGTAGGGGGGGCTGGCCTGTCAAAGCCAGGAACGGATCGATAAGAAGAAACTAAGATTCATCTCATTTGAGTTTGTCTAGTGTTTCACGGCTGCCTCGTTTCAGCCTACTTCTGCAAAGCAATGACGGATTTGACTAAATCTCTTGACTGCAGGTCAAGATATACATGTAGATTGCCGGTTAATTGAAGGGGCGGTCCTCTCCGTTGTCAAAATACCGTGGGACCTTCGGCGACATGGAGAAAATTGACCTAATTATCGGATTATGACTCATAAACCGCTATGGCATTTGTCATTTTTGGCAAAAATCTAGACTCACTGTCTGTGATGCGTGCGAACTATAAGATTTCGAAGATTAATTTCCTTCTGGTAGCGCAAGAGAGTAAAGATGAAAAGTGTATAAATAAAACCACGTTTATACTCAGTACATGACATGTTTATCCACATATCATACAGTGGGATGAATCAGTTTCCAAAACTAAATATAATGCATGCATACATATGTACGCACATGTGCTTATTTTATGAAAATGAATGCAAAATGATCGTCCACGATATCTGTGAATTCTCAATCCAAGGCAGCATGCAACTATCGAACTGAACTTAGTATAATCTCTTCCAATAATAATACATGTAATTACAAAGTTTTAAAGTTGTGAGTTATGAGCAAAAGATACAGTGGCTGGCTGAAAGAAGATGACCAAGACTAAGCTCATAGACACACACTCCTTTCAGTTTGTTCTAACAATTCCTTAACTCCCATGTTTCGACGTTAATTTAATTAAGTTATTTTGTAGATACATATTTCGTCTAACCACATGTACGCTCGCTCGCCTACCTGGGTTTTGCGCCCTCTTAATTTAGAAAATCCTCAACCTACATCCAAAATCTACACTGTCTTTGCACGTAAGACCGCCTACAGCGATGGATCGCAATCCCACAACTTGAGATCCGCCTGGAGCTTCGCGGTTTACCAGGGGGGCACGACAGAACTCCGAGAGAGGAGCGGACATCTACGACGCCGAAATACACGGAGCGATGGCGGCCCTTGCGGCTATCACCGAGCCCGGGACAGGCTTGAGCTAAAGTACGGTCTACATATTGCTCGACAATTTCGAGGCGGCATAGGCCCTACGCTCAGGAGTCACAAAGTCGTCAGCTTGGCGAGTACATAGATTTAGACACCTCCAGCTACAGTTGACAGCAGCAGTGACAGAACGATGGATCCCCGGATATACGGGCATACCGCTCAATGAAACAGCCGACCGACTAGCCAGTGAAGCGCTCGCAGCAGACAACCACCCCAGGGAAGGACCCGAACTTTTGACATTCTCATCGATCAAAAGAGAAGCTCGCTCCAGCGCAAGCCAACTAACAACAGACTAGTGGACCTCAGCCTGCCCGAGCAGGTACGCCGAATTTGAGATACAAATGAAGCGCAAAAAGACACTGGAACTTGCTCTACTCAGAGCTCTATACGCCCGCCTACTGGCTACCCGCACAGGTCATGGAGACTTCGCCGCGTATCACCGTCGTTGGAACATATATGTGAACGAGAAAAATCGGCTGGACACTTGACAGAATGCCGCAGAGCACTGGCCAACTGGCGCTAAGTAAGTGGACGTCGAAGAGCCCCCGCGCTTAACGAATTGTTAGGAGAAAAGGGATGGCAAGCTTTCTCAGAGTATGTTCTACGCAGTGGAATATACAACAGATCAAGCATAGGCGCGGCAGGAGTTGGATAGGAGAGGCTCAGGCACAGTTTGAGGAGAGAGGCACAGTCTTGGTAGAAAAGTGAACGATTCAATGAGCTAATGAACAAGATGAGAGATGACTCGGGTGCGTGGTGGCCGAGGCCAAAACAGAACGAAGGGTTGAGTTCACAAGCATAGAAAGTCTTTTTTGTAACTCCGGACGCAGGACACACCATGTCCAACACATATACGTGTATATAGTTAGTCTTGTAGCCTTCCGGTCACTAAAGTGGGACAAAGTATCGGTAGTCAACCTGACCCGACCCGGCCCCACCCGCGTCGTTCTCCCCCAGGAGTGTAGGACCCAACCGGTCTGTCGCGTAAAATTAAAAAAACGACGTAGACCGCCTTCTTGAAAACTAAGACATGGGCCTAAGCCTAAATAGGTATTAGTTTCGATCGCTAGCATCAACATGTACGATATTGGTTAATCTTTGATGCCGCCTCCTCTTTTTTTTATTAAACCATTCTTGTGTTTGCAGCCTTGAGGCTACACTGGTACGGTACATGGAGCGATGACTCAACTTGATACGAGGGACAGTCACGCCCGACTATCATTTGAAGACACAATTCGAAGTCAGGCGCCTTACGACCCTTTCTATCCTCAACCGTTTATGTATGTCGCAGGAACGCATTTCAGCCACCCACGACTATCCAGCGTGCCTTCATCATCGTCACATACATGACCAGGCGAAAAATGTGGGAAGGGACTTGCCGGATTCGAACCAGCTTTCTCCTGTCTCACATGGGGCATGTGCCTTGGCTACCCAGATTCTGCTTGGGAGAACGGCCCGGACGGTGTCACCATCCGACCCTGGTGATGCACCTGTCGTTACTTGAAAGATAATATGTATTCAAGATTAGACTCTATCTGCTTACTCTATAGATGAGGTCGATCCTCACTTTTTATGTCTAAGTTCTACATACATCTATCACTCAATCTGTAACCCAGAGAATGTTCTAGTAACATTCTCTTAGTTCTCCACAATGCTAGAATATTCAGTACCAAAGAATGCTAGAAGATTCCTGGTGACTAACTGGAATGTACTAGAAGACCCTACAACTAACTCCTAACTGCTGTGCACAAGCTTTCGCTTATGTCTCATGGAGTTGAAGTGCCAATGTGGCAGTGCACAATTTAGCCTATTATGACATCATACATCTGATATCACAACACACCGGTGACTTACAAGGCCGGATCTGGGTCACCAGAAAGTCAACTGAGGAGCCTAAAGATGATTGCATTGTCAACAGCGATCGTATGGGGGGCAATGATGGGATATTCTGGAGCATTCTTTCAGATGATCTTAATGGGCTAAGTCTATACTGGGAGAAAGATTGGGAAAAATGAATGGAAACAGGTATTGTGAAAAAATAATCAACCTAGTTCATGGCTGACCAGCATCATATCCTACTTTAAAGTTTATGTAGGACAATGCTCCAAGTCATTCAGCCCGTCGCATAATCAGAAAGATTCAAGATAGGGGATGAGTGTAGTTTCCTGGCCCCCATTCTCCCCTGATCTAAGTCCGATTGAATCTGTTTGGTTTGAGATGAAAAGATACATCAAAATCAAGTATTCGGACTTCGACGGTAGGAAAATATGAGCGTCTTAAATGCTTCGTGAGGTGGTAGAAGTAGCCTGGAATTCTATACCAGATGTAGAATTAAGGGAACTACTGGAAGGCATGTCGGAAAGATGTCGAGCTGTAACTCTTGTAAAGAAAGAGCATGCAAAGTATTAATTTTCATTTTTTTTAGTCGTATTTAATTATTTAGGAGAATTTTACCTAAAACTTTGTACAAATCTAACTTGAACAAACTTCCAAATTAGGAATGTACCTCAACTCTTTCCATAAGGTTACCCATATTAAAGTTACGCGAAAGGTGTCGTTGGACTAGTGATATCTTTGTCATCTCTAAATCTCTAATTTGTGTTTATACGTATGCGTTCCCTCCTCACAATCCCCCCAACTTTTCCCAGGTTCCCCAGAGGCCTGTAACTCCCTCAGGATAAATTGCATCTCATTTACTCCTAGAAACTGTTTTAACAATGTCTACGATACCTTAAAAAAATTTTGAGGTTCAGATAAATATTCAAAAGACAGATATTATGACTCGAAAAGTTAAAAAAGCTTTCCATAAACAAGCCAAAGGGGTTTTGATTCTCAGCGCAAAATATACAGCACTCCAGACCAAAAACGAGGGACACAAACATTGACTCGGTGATGGTCAGAACAAGGTGTCCACATAATCGAGAGCCAGGAACTGTCGGATTTGGTAACCGAAAAACCCGAGAGGTCAAGAGGCTATTATATCTGTGACGAGTGGGCAGGCAGAAAGAGAAGCTCAATATTTTTCTACTTGCATGTCCAAAAAAAACTCCTCCGACGTGGTTGGCGTGGCCATCAGGTAGTAACAGTCCGGGCCATTGTGGGGTACTAGCGGTTTCAGGCAAAAATACGTCGAAACCAGTCCCTATCAATTTTATTGGATTTTCATCTATTTTCTGAAGTTGTATACAAATAATCAAGAATAGATAAAGGGAACCGAGTAGATTGTAGGGATTTTCCTTTGATAATAATGACAGAACAGACAGAACACAATTTTTGCCCGGCAGCAGAAACACACTCTCAAGTATTGACACCCACTCCCGATTCTCGAGGCTATTAACGTGGTTTTTCTTTCTAGACGAAATAGAAAACACCATATTGTTTGAATAAAACTAAAGCCGGTCGAGTTTTATTCATATAGAATATACTTCCAGTCGCGACGTTTAGTCTCTCTCTAGTGCTCTCAACCCTTTTCCATAAATGCCTTCGGCTGAAAAGACTCAACTTTCTTGGCTCTAACGGCTTCAATCCTACTCTTGAAAACAGCAACGATAGTTTTATTCCGTTTCATAAAGTGTTGAGCCCAATTTTTGCCGAGAGGGTCCCAGTCTCTATTGGCTTCCAATATATGAATGACCATTACTCAAACACGAGTGTGAGTGGGAGGGAAAACTATTGGATGCCCTTCGATAATCTACTTAGAAACATAAATTTCTTGCTCAGGACTTAATTTCTGATGATGTTGTTTACCTACAATAGCTCATTTACGAGCCTCTCGAATAGTGACGAAAAGTGGACTCATGAAATGGTTTATGTAAGCTCCAAAATTGACCACTTAGACTGACATTTAAATGGTAGAAGAAGTTGTAACGTTTGTTCAGGTAGTCGGTATTCTCTTATGTTACGCTATTTAACAATTGTTTCTTAGTCAGGCTGGTACATACTACCATATTCCAGACAGTAGAAATACGCGCAGTGGGTTCTGGTTTCTCACGGGTGATGTGTTCAGGAAAATATATAAATACATGTATTGGCACACTCGGCTAAGACTTGCGCCATACCAAATATCCAATTATAATTGTACTAATTAGCGCCAGCCCCCAGATGTGCATCCGTTAAACCGATATTGTAAGCTGGTATAATCAACCAATCATTGAAGGTCACAATTATGCATGGTGTAATTATGGCTTTATCCTCACACTATATCTATTGTCAAAGCTGGATTAAATATTCCATTAATACGATTTTTGTTTTGTTTTTTTTTTAAATCATATTGT